>QVAJ01000025.1:4558266-4593876 GCA_003546035.1 Mixornis gularis | reverse complement strand
AAGGAAAAGGAAAAGGAAAAGGAAAAGGAAAAGGAAAAGGAAAAGGAAAAGGAAAAGGAAAAGGAAAAGGAAAAGGAAAAGGAAAAGGAAAAGGAGACATACCTCTGGAGAACTCTGTGATTTAGTTACCATCCTAAGATTAGACTTGCTGGGTTGGACTGGGTTGAAATGGACTTGGCTTTGCAGAAGAGTGATGTTATCACTACTTAGACTGCTATTGTAGTTATTCTCACATTTTCCGGGTCATGCTTCACACCAATTTGCTCTGTGATATGTTTGATCATGGCCGGCTGCCAGAAGCGCGCCCAACTGCTCTCTCACTCCCCCTCCTCAACAAAACTGGGAGAGAAAATAAAATGGAAAAGCTCATGGGTTAAAGTAAAGAGTGAATGATTGCGTATCAGTTACCATGAGGGTGAAAACAGAATTTGCTTGAAAAATTAATTTAATTTATTGCACGTTAAAGATAGAGTTGGATGATGAGAAACAAAGTTAAACACTAAAATGGCTTCCCCACCCCAGTTCTTCCCAAACTGTACTTCCTTCCTTCACTCCTGATGTATTCATCCAGACAGCCTATTTGTACTTAAAATCAAGCTGATTTCCTCTGACAAATGTGGTAAGAGGCTGCTTGTGAGGTAATCTAGACTATAAATAAATAAATAAATAAATAAATAGATCATACTGTGGCTATCATTCAAATGGGGTAAAGATAAGGCATACTTCTCTTTGATTAAAAAGTTTTACCTCTTTACCATTTATTCTATAATTAATATTGAGTTACTTTATTTCATTGCCTTTATTTCACTGTCATTTCTGAGTCAAAAAGCTAAGAGAAGTTTCTTATCCCATGAAAAATTTGCACGAGTACTGTCTATCATTTATGAGATTCCTTCTTTATGACACAGCAGACTGTTGACAAAGAGAGTCAATTTCCTGCTGACATCGAATTTCTTAAAGCTGTACTCTTGTTTATAGTTTTTCACAGTTGTACTGTTAGTTTAACAGAAAGAAGGAGATTTGTAATACTATCTTTTCACCACATGAAAAGTTTTTGTAGGGTTATAACTTCTGTACTCTCTTCAGCGACCATAATCACATGACCCTTGAGCCTCAGGAAACAAAGGTAGACCTTCCAATGAGACAAACACAGAAGTCTCCCAAAGATTGTCCTAAGCCCTGTAATAACCATCTTAAAAAAGAAAGAAAACCTACCTCAAAACAAAATCAGCATTTTTTTTCTCTTCACCAAAACAGTACACTAGGAAAGGAAAGAAAGAACATTAATGTGCACTAGGTTGTTATAACCATACTCAAATTTCTGTGTCAGTCCCATGACAGTGCCTAGATCAGGAAGCCAGAGTAAAAACGTTTTCCAATTAAGATATTTTGGGTTGGGTGTTTTGGGATGGGCAGCTAAATCACTCTTGATTCTTGACTTGTAGATGCTGCCATGTCACACAGTATAAGCATATGATTCTACTGATCATGTTTTTTTACAGGCCAGAAAGGAATATTGACTCTTCTTTCCCTATTTGTCCTGAGGAGGCAGGTGATTTAACTTACTTGCTTTTCTGAAAGCAGATGGGACTAATGGAACTTTACCGTTCTCAAAGAACTGTCTTGGCTTTTTTGTCCAGCTGCACAGTTCTTCTGGACACTGTYAGTGATTAAAATGTCCTTAAATATCCCCTTCTTTGGGATAATCTTTACAGTTCAGCTTGGCACATAGACAACCTCTAGCTGTTTAACCCGGCAAAAATTAATCCAGATACCTGATGACAAAAATCCTCTTCAGAGTCTGATGATTTGTGACAAAACATTTTTACAACTTTTTTCTTCTGGTTTGATGCAGAGGAAGAAGTATTCAGCATTTCTTGACATGCTCTTCAGATAACCTGAAATGTTGGGAGTTGTCGTGTAGGTAAAACTATTATTTGTAAAGCTGTATTACGTACTATGAAAAAAAATAGTTACATCTAACAAGATCTACCTGATAATAACGTACTCTCACAAATCTGTTTTGATTACTCTGGATTTCTACTCTCCCCAATCCCTGGGATATGCTGAATAGCAACAGTAGAAATGATTCACTTCAATACCAGTAATCACAGGCAAATGAGAGTCTTCTACACTTTTAGTCAAGATAGATATTTGCCTGTAGGTTTTCTGGGGGAACTTCAATCTAGAGAGACTGAAAGTATAGAAAAAGAGGAATAGGAAATGATATCAATGAAGTAGACAGTGCTTACTAGAAATTTTTCTTTCAAAGAAAGTGAGATTCAAAAAAACCCCAAAACAACCTGGACAAAAGTAGGGTAAATAGCTTCTTTCCAGTCAGCCTTCTTCCCCTGGCAAGGAGTCAAGCACCTTTACACCTGTAGTTATTGGACTGCCTGTATCTATCTAGACATTTGTCAGCTCTAGATTGTGTGAGCAAAATGCATTCTGACATCTTTAAAAGTGCTAAGAAAAAAAGAAAAAGCTTGTGAAGGACAATTTTGTGCTTTTGTATCTTGTAAGAAAGGCTTTAAAGAAGCTTTCATTTGCTTCTAACCCATAAACTGCACCAAATGTAGTACTCATAATACTCACAGCACTCAGTACTCATGATCCCCTATAACCTATATTGTCTTCTTTATGATCATGGGACAAAGGTAAACTATTGTCACACAAAATAAGTGAATGCTGAAAAAACATCAGTAGCATTTAATGTCCTTTATTTGCCAAATAGGTAGAAAACTTTGACCCAGAGAAAAAAAAACAAACAAACAAGCAAACAAACAAAAAAACCTCCACAAATATAATTTCTTATTGCAAAAACAATTATTTTTAAGTAGAGCTTCAAAAATCAGCTTAGGACGAGACAAAATGTTTTATTGGGTAAGAATTCAGGCATTTGGAATATGTCAACTAAACAGAAAATTAGTATGGGCAAATTTACTTTAAGTTTATTTATTAATTAATAACTAAGCCAAACCTTTAAGTGAACAGATTCAGCTAAGGTCACGATATTGCAAGAGAACAATCTTCAAACCCGTTTTATCACCAAAAAACCTAATCCTGTGTCAGGTTTCAAAGATGTGTCAGTCCCTGTGAATTCATCGTGTTAAACTGAAGCGTGAATCTTATGTGATAATTATTTTAGGTCCAGTTGCTAGAAAGATGGGATTTTATTTTACTGTCTCCTGGGTAGGATAACTCTGGAATGGTCCAGTGGATGTTGTTGGACTTCTTACTGAATTCAATACTGCAACAACTGTGTGTGGTTTACAAGAAGCAGATGTCTTCCTAAAATCCTCTGATTCTTTGCTTGGTACCCATTTAGGTACATCTGTTATTCAGGTGACAGCCACAGACGCTGATGATGCCAACTATGGGAACAGTGCCAAGGTGGTGTACAGCATCCTCCAGGGACAGCCATATTTCTCAGTGGATCCAGAAACAGGTTAGCAACTCATCCAGTCTCACTTGTTGCAGTAACAGAGACAGGATGCAAGGGATCAAGACACGCTTCACTTCTATTTCAATGCTGGAACAAACATATGACTTGAATAAAAGCTGATACCATTTCATTGAATGAAAACCAGAATCAAAATAAAAGTATGTTTTTTCTGTTAAAATAATATTATTACAGAAAAATTGCTTTATTTGGTATGACTAAGATTTCCAGAAGATGACTGTTAACTGTAAAGGCCAAAAGTTAAAAAAAAAAAGAAAAAAGAGTGTAAAATACTGTAAAGGACCTATTTTACACCAGTTTCTGGGAATTTTATCTGTTTGCTTAAAATAAACATAAATGGAAGCTGGAAGTTTTCATAATATAAGATAAAATATAATCTCACAGGTAATTAAATATTTCTAAAAATTTGGAATATATTCCTGACCAATGACAATTTTTAACTTAAGTTTTTGGGGTTTTTTGAAGCTGTGTTATGATTCCAAGAGTAATGAGAACTGAAGCAAGTATCATTAATTATTTCAAGTTGAAAAGAATTAATTGAAAACTTTTTCCATGTTTTGCAAGAAATTGGATAAGAGACAAACGCAAACTAAAAACAAAGTGTGAATTTTGGATATCTATGACTCGAAATTAGGGTTCAGAAAAGAAAGATGCAACCAGAAACTCCCCTCTTCCAGATACCTGATCCTAAGGCATTCAAGACTCAGTAGGCATTGCATTAGCTTTTCTTGCATGTTATCAAAATCATTCTGGTTTGCTAATTGAGAATTTAAGTGCAACTCTGGCCAGAATCCCTGAAGTTCCTACCTAATCCATTGAGAGTGCTCAGACAATGGCTAACTTTCTTTTGAAACAATGTGTTTATTTCTAAACACAGAAAAGGCATAAGATAATTAATCACAAGGCTACAATTTTAAAAGGGAGCGTAACAATTTTGCCTTGGATAAAAGTGTTTGGTTTTCTTCCTTTTTTTATCTCTCCTTTTTTCTCTTCTCTCCAGTCCCCAACTTGAACACCATTACCAGGCACGAGCAGGGAAACAGGAGCAGTACCCCATGGGCAATAACTGATGGCAGCAGGTGTTTAGGCAGGCAGACAGGAAGGGAAAATCTGGACTCTCATCTTTGGTTGAAGGATTATTTTTTATTTTAATCCAATTTGCTGTTTCATGTTACATGTATTAACAAGCCTAGGTATGATAATCAGAACCTGGTAATTCCTGTATCAGACATAAATGTCATAGCCACTAAGCTGCAAAGGTTTTTTTTTTCTTTATTTCACTCACTTGCTAGAAACATAAATTTTCCAGAGTTGTCTTTTTTTGTGTGTAATGTCAAACCAAGCCTATAATGAGAGCCTACTTCTGGGAGAGAAAGGGCAGGGGTGTGAATCCTCCAAACAGAAAAAGGAAACTATGATTAAATTTTCCCACTTCACAAGAGACAGCTCTCACCGCTCCAACTTTGAAAAGCCACCACCCTTATAAATNAAAAAAAAAAAAAAAAAAAAAAAAAAAAAAAAAAAAAAAAAAAAAAAAAAAAGGTTTGCTTGGTTTTCTAAAAAGAACTTTAAGGAAAAATGGTGTACAGCACCACTTGATTTACCCACCTAAGACCCTTATTCTTTTTGTGTGCCTCAAAAGCGTCTGAGACATTTAAATTGCAGTTATGAGATTCTTCAAATTAGACAGCCCCAAAAAGATTTTTCAAAACTTATTTTAGAGTCCTGTCCAATTTTTTACAACCTGCAGCCCCAGCTGACGTACAGTGGACATAATTAAACATCACAATCAATGATCTATTATAGCCCAGAATAATGAATCCTGTGCATGTTAGAATTCAGCCTTCTGCTATAATATCAAAATGTCACAAGGGCTGGAGATTACACGACTGTAAATAATAACTGGGAGTAGAAACTGAAAAATGTCATTAATTCAATGAACATATTGATATTTTTGTCATTAAAATAATAATCAGATTGATTTAGCAAAACAAGCAATGAATAATGTGTCTGTTACATTTTTTGTCTTTGTTCTTGAAATCACATTAAGGCATCCATAGATGCAAAGGCTTATTGCAGTATGCCTTGTTGTGATTGCTATGGATTATCATCTGTACAGTGTATCCAACATGAATCCATCTAAAAGCTCTGAGATTATAGTGGATGGTGCTTGTCCTTCACCACTCTGTCTCTCATTTTTTTTTACTCCTTCAAGGCATAATCAAGACTGCTTTACCAGACATGAGCAGAGAAAACAGAGAGCAATACCAAGTGGTGATCCAGGCTAAGGACATGGGAGGCCAGATGGGAGGACTATCAGGAACCACCACCGTGAACATCACACTGACTGATGTCAACGACAATCCACCTCGCTTCCCCCAGAGTATGGAGCATCCAATAGTTCGGTTTTCCAAAGAACCTCTCAAAAATCAGCTAGTTTGCTTTGGCTATCTGGAAGTTTCTTTTTTTATCACTGTTTTTGTAGTACTTACCCACTGCTGTGTCTGTTTATTTTGAAGCATTATTAAGGCAAATGAGAATCTCTGCCTACATTTTTTTTTTTTTTAATATCAAATTATTTGTTGCAATGGTAAACTTCTCATTCTTACTCTGCTTACAAAAATATAAACTGCAACAATAATTTAGGCCAACTGCAGGGACTTTTAGTGGAATTTAACTACAAAACATAAGGATCTGTTCCTGGAAACAATTTTAGTTCCATGTGTTGAGGCAAGCAAATACGTCGCAGATTTTCTAACGGAAAATCTAATGGATTTGCACAGGCGGAGTTGATCAGGTCATATGTTCTGCTGGTAGTCCAAGCATTTGGTTTAGATACTTGTAATCTAAACTTGCAATTTAAACTTTGCATTCTGTTCTTGAATGATTTTGATGATCTAGGCCAGTTTGACACAATAAAATAAGGTTTTTAAAATTATCTTTCTAGAAGAAAAACATAACGGCAAAAGAAAGCTGCACAACACAGAAAGCTTCAGAGTAACACACTACAGACCTTTTTATTCTAAACTAGTGTTTAAATCCAATCTCATGTTGTTACAGTCAGTGTCTGATAACTGTTTGATGCGCTGCAGATAGGAGAAATTTACAGCCTCAGTTCAGTGCCTGCCAGGAAAGTGTCCACATAATAAAATTTGAATTGCTTGTTCACACTGATGAGAGACCTGGCTCTCTTTACAGATCCACTAAGGACTGAACAAAGAGAGCTGATTTATAAAATGCTCTCCTGGACTTGAAAAGCACTTCAGTACCATGGCAATAAGTACACTCATAATAGTACAAACTGTTCAACCTAGCTCAGATTTAAACAAAAAAAAATATTGGAAAATTCTTACATCATGGAAGAACAGATCCGTGGAATTATAAATTACTGTTTTAATCTCTATCCATGATAACAAATTGCTTTAAAAGAAGAGAGGGGAGGGGAAGTACTGCAACCCTCTTAAAGAAAAGATAATTTCAATTCACATTCAGAGTTCACTTGATGAGAATCATTTTCACATGGTAAATTCAAGCAGCAATTTTTAACCAAACTCCCTGTTCGACTCCATGAGGGGATACTTTTTAAACATGTATAGCATGATGCAGACTATAATATTTCGGCAAATAGGAATTCTGGAACCTAAACTATAATTTATGATGGTACATTTCATTATAAGCCTGACTGTTGAATAAAATAAAATAAGTTAAAATAAAGAATGAGGAAAGTATAAAACTGCAAAATAATTTAAGGTTTCCTGTCCCCTTAGCCTGTGTTCTTCATGATGCTCTTCTTTCAAAATTACCTGAAGCCTCAAGTCTATGAATTTTTTGCTGTCTATTTCAATAAAGTTTGGGATGGGTGCTTTAGAGAAATTTACACAATTTGATGTCTCATACAATATTCTCTGTAGTATTCTACTTTGAACATCCTTGAAACACATTGTGTGGCCTACAGAAGGCCTGCTGTGGGATCTTCCAATGCTGCAATTTCAGTTGTGCATCCTTCCCTCTCATTTTCTTTCTCCACAGCAGGGTGGTTTTTAATACTTTCTAGGAAATCAAAGAAAGAGAAATATCAGGCAGATTTGATTTCTTCTTAGGTAGTTATGAAGAGGGGCACATCTTTCAGAACCATCTGTTCTGGAAATGTGCTTTTTACCAAAATATTTGTCTTCCATTTTCTCTTATGTGAGGCAACAATAAGTAAAATTGTTGCCCAAAGTAGAGAGTGAAAAGCAGTTGCAAGCAACAGCAGTTAATATCAAGGTATTTAAGACCCCAAAATTAATTTCTTGAAGGGACTGGAGAAAGTAAAATGGCACTGTGAAGTAGTGGTTGTTCAGACTGCATAAAGAAGAAGCATTTTCTGTTTTGTTTTGTTTCCTGAAAGCCGTCACAGAAAATTAGAAGACATAGGCCTAAATGAAATTTAAAGGATACTGTAGTGAAAACCTTACACATTTTGAATTCTATTATGCTCTAAAACCAAATACCCATCTCACATATTGAAAATGTGTGGCATTCACACAACACCACAAAAATACGAATGCTTTCAAATGAACTAACCCTGAAGGGAAGTATTTATCTGTAAAGAGTAATAAGTACCATGATTGAATCTGTTCTTATGGTAGGTCTGGCTCAGCTGCCAAACCCTTGAATTTGTCAAGAGTTCAAGGCTTGAAACTCATGGTTTAGCTGCCAGGAATCCTACCTTTCATCCCATTTGCAGACTGGTTTGAGGCAACAATGTGCATTTTAGCCTGTGTGGATTGCAGTCAAACAAGCTACAGCTGAGTTTTCACTTACAACCTTGAATTTGTAACAGCAGTCACAATTTAGCATCAAGCATTAGCTTCCATTTTGCTACGCATCAATATAAATATAAGGCATTTTCAGTAACTCGCTTTTGTACTTAGTCTTTACAGCTGGGGACAGGAACTCATTCTGCACCCTGAATTCTGATATATTCCTCGTATTGAATGGAATGTTCAGGATCCTTTGGGTGTCTTAAAAGACAAATGACAAGTAAATATAGGAAATAGGGTTGTTGCAACAAAGAGAGTTGACTATACTTTAGTATACTTTAGTCAAGTTGACTATACTTTAGTCAACACAATTTATATGTGTACTTATTGGATCCTTTAAATAAGGGTTGTATATTTTATTAGGTGCTAATTTTGTCAGATTCTTAAAGTATTTCTCCAATGCTACTACTTCACTCTGTAAACTAATATGAATTTACATGAGAAAAAAGGTCAAAAGAAACATCAGATTCTGGCATGTTATGTGCAAAAATCAGAAACCATCAGATGTGGAGTTTTTTACATTTTCTTGGTAGCAAATAACAGAAAATACTGAATTAGGTTTTGTTTTTTGGGGGTTTTTTTGGTTTTGTTTTTGGGGGGTTTTTTGTGTGTTTTTGGGGTTTTTGGGTTTTATTTTGTCTTGCAAGTGATGAAACATCTTCAATGTCTGCTTCTTACTGGTCAAGAAATCCATTTGATTAATAGTTTTTCTATTACAGCATGTCTTTAAAATCAGATTTTTTGTTACAAATGTTGTCAGAAAATACATGTGAATTCACTTTTCACACACACAAAAAAGAGTAGTGTCTGTGTAATCAGATTTCTTTCTAGAAGACTCTAATTATAAAAACAGCAATAACAATTAACATGAACAGGTATCCAAGTGTTCTTTACCATGGCTCTTTAGTATGTATTATCAATAACAGTTGAATTAATTATCTTCAAACAGAACATTTTCTTGAATATATTTCAAAATAATTAAAAGACAAGGCTATTCTGTTTTAGTCTATTTCCAAAATCCTCCCTGATTTCTACAACTCTTGTACCTTGAGAGAACAAAACAAAATCCTTTCCTATTTCTAAATTTATCTAGGAGGATTTCTAGAGAAAAAAAAAAAAATAGTGTCAATAATCAGGATAAGAACTAGTACCTTATTGTTTAGCACCTCTGTCCCTTAAAACTGAAGAAAAAGAAAAAAAAGAAAAAAAGCACAGTATTAAATATCTTTGAAGAATAACTTGAATTTTTTATGAGAGTTTGTCAATCAACTCTGACTCCTGTTTTAAAGTGCAGTGTGATGACTAGCAGCATTTTTCTTACACTGTTTGGAACTTCAAGGTACTTTAAAAATCTAGGTGAAATTGAAGATGATTTTTATTCAGAAAAAAAAAAAGTTTCTCAAAACAATAAATGCTTGGTTTTGCTCTTCCAGGCTCCTACCAGTTCAGCTCTCCTGAATCTGCACCACCTGGGACTCCTCTTGGCAGAATTAAAGCCAATGACCCCGATGTGGGAGAAAATGCAGAGATTGAGTATAGCATCTCCAATGGGGATGGATCAGACATGTTTGATATCATCACTGACAAGGACACACAGGAAGGGATTATAACTGTCAAAAAGGTTTATTTTTTCTCCCTCTCTTTTATATGTACTTAGCTCTTCAGGTGTTACGGTTATTTTTCTTTTTCCAGGGGAAGGGAGGGTAAATCTCACAAGGGGTCAGGCTGCCAAGGAGCTGTTGTATTAGTTTCGTTCTTCTCTTTCTTCAGCAGGTATCTGTTAGTTTCAAGTCTCACGGGAAATTTACTGGCATGTCACTTCACATAAAGCAATATTTCAGTGGCTGCTGTCTGTTCAATATATAGAGTCTCACACACAGTACTTTTAAATTATGGCTTTGAAAACTTGGAGAGGTGCAGTTCACAGTGGGGTTTATCAGCTGATTGCTGTGGTAAGACTTACAAGAGTGGGAGGCTTGCCTGGAGTTTGATGAGTTTGCACATCCAAGGCTAAACTCTCCCTCTCTAATCTGTTCAACAGACAGTTATCTCCAGTACCTAAAATCTGTCTTGGTTTAAGTCCAGTCTTGGTGATATTTCAGTTGTTACACATGATGTCAACGAAACTCCAAACAAGGCATTCACAGAAATTTAATTCAAAACACCATGTCTGACAGATTTATTGGTTGTTTTTCAGAATTCAGCCTGTTAAACTCTGAACACGCCTTGCGAATCTAGTGTTATTAAATAAATATCATTAATTGATAAATACCTATAGATAAAATACAAATCTATAAACAAATTTGGAAACACATATAGTTGTTTATGTATAAGTATGTATGAATGTCTACCTACATATGCATATATGGATATGCATGATGTAAATGTCACATAGATTGAAAATCAAGCTTCACAGATTTTCTTTTTACTGGGGAACATGGAGACCAGGGAAAAGTCTGCATTGCTCCTAGTGCCAACCAGGCAAGGGTAGATGGTAATGGGTAAAAGAAAGTAAAGAAAAGATAAATAGGACAGAGAGCATTTAAGAACTGGTACAATTGCTCTTTTTACTACCAGTGAAATGAGACAAATAAGACTTTACACAACTCCTTGTTGGGGACTGAGTAAAATTTCTCTGTTTCTTTCTTTCTATTTTTATATAGGTCAAAGACTCCCTTTTTTTTTCTGGAACCTGAAAAAACCTGATTAATAGGCAGAGGGATCATAATTGCCTTGCTATCCTATGATAATAATCTTTATATTTTTAATGCCCAGAATAAGACCTAATATACTTCATCTTCCCCAAGATGGATTAAAATGTAGAGCTTTTGCTCCTAAAGATGTTTCACTCGACGTTGTAAAACTTACATTTTTTTGTAAAATTATGTAATTTTCTTTATTATTACTATTATTTGTTCCTCAGCGTCTGGATTTTGAAAACAAGGTGTTATATACCTTAAGAGTGGAAGCAACCAACACTCATCCTGATCCTCGTTTTCTTCAGCTGGGCCCATTCAAAGACACGGCTTTAGTCAAAATTTCTGTTGAAGACATTGATGAACCTCCAGTGTTCAGCAGACCCTGGTATTTAATAGAGGTAGATGAAGATGCCAAGGAGGGAAGCATTATTGGGCAGGTCGTAGCCCAAGATCCAGATGTAGCAAAGAATGCAATAAAGTAAGATATTGCACAATATAAAATTCTTTAGATGTGGGTCAAGTTTCATGCACAGAGAGTGATGAAAGTGCAAGGTATTAAGGGGCTGTTTGGGTAATTAAGCACATAGGGGTTGTTGAAAAGTGAAAAAAAAGAAATATCTATGTGAGCTTGTGAAGGCAAATACAATTAGCACAGTGAGTGGTGCAGACAATGTTTTGGAACAACAGTCTATAGGCACCAGATAAAAAAAGAAGAGGTCAGCATTTAATTGCCAGCATGTTCTAGTAGTTTCACCAAGCTGTTCATAAAATTATTCATTTATACCATGTAAAACACTCAAAATGGTGTATCTCTATACTCCCTGATGCTTGATAACAGTCGGACTTCTGTACATAACATCCATGTTCCATAGCCTAACTATTTAATGATCACAGTATATTGAATAAGAAATTATTGCAAGAAAGTTATAACAATTAGAAGCAAGAGTTCAGTGCTGTGAAATGTCTGTAATTGCTACCAATCTGCTGTTATTATCTGCAATGACAAACGCAGCACTTAAATTTGTGTATTTACCATGCAAGTGATTATGAAAATTGATCTCTGCATTTCTAAACAAGACGTCTATGTCCTGCAGTAGTATGCTTTGAGGTAGGAGGTGTGAAAGGAGGAAGAAAATAAAATGCTTTAAAGTAAAATATGTATAAAATCTCAATGTAACCCGATAATGACTGCCAACTACTAGGCTATTAAAAAACAGCTGTAAAACAAGTTTTTCCTTACTGGGTAAGAACAAAGCAAAAGCAAGTATCATAAAACAAGATCATAAAACAAGAAACCCTTTAAGATTTTTTTTTTAAATTTCATCTTAAAGAACAACTAATTGAAAGATTTTTTGTTGAGTTTTGTGGTCCTTGTGACACCTCAAAAATAGATTTTATAAATTGATACTTCCTTGTGTCTGCAATATGTGTCCTTTGGTGACAGAGTTCTCTAAGAAACAGTAAATTGCAAAAAATCTCATCTAAAAAAGTTCACTTTTAGTTATTATTCCAGAATTCACTTTATGAGCTAAATGTAATTTCAATTATCAATCTAAAAACCACCCACATAATAATTTGCTCTTCCTTCTGCTAGCTAGCTGTTTCTTAGAATTGTTTCTAAGTATTTGTAACATGCAGGTAGCTAGAGGAAAGCTTAGGTTAATTGTAAAGAAAACATTTGTGATTAAGCACAGTTAAAATTAGAAAACTTTTAAAGGTGGCTGTGAGCTGAACTGCAGACTGCAACAGGAGATTATAATGCTCACTTTCACTGTATCTTCACAGATATTCTGTAGATCGACACACTGACCTTGACAGAATATTCAACATCTATTCAGGAAATGGATCCTTATTCCTCTCAAAGCCACTTGACCGAGAAGAAACTCCGTGGCACAATATCACTGTAATAGCAACTGAAATCAGTAAGTTAAAGATAAAATTTATGTCAGAAGAATATTTGAACTGAGAATAGAATTAAATTCTACAGTTTCTATGACTTATCTTGTTTCATTAGTTTTGCCCTTATTCAGATTTTATTGATAGACAAGACATCTTTAAGCACACGTATAAAAGTCCAATTAATTTTTTTTAAGATACATTTTGCCCATTTTTTAAAAGCTATTTAAGAACTCTCATTCTCAACAAAATCATGCACAGTATACATTAGAGAAGTAAACTGGTTCCCTGAGAATTTACATCAAATAATTTGGTGCAGATGTTATGCACTGGGTCTATCCCAAGCTAAGTCTTTGGGAAAATCCTTGGGGGAAGGGGAAAAAAAAAAAAAAGTCCCTAACATACAACACATTTTCAGAATAACCTCTGTAATTGGGAACAAATTATGCTTTACCTCAACTGATTTAACTTATCTCAGAAAATGGCTTTGTTTGCAGCCAAAACTAGGGAATTTTTTTGCCCTCCATATCTGAAGTAAACCCTGGGCCTAAATCTTTCACCTGGATTGTTTACTATTTTGTTAGATACTTTCAGGTATGGACGTCTCTTAACTAGCTTTTTTTCAGAGGCAACAGTCATCAAAGGGGGAAACAGGTGCTGATTGTAGTGAAAAACTTTTCTGCCTTTCTTTATTCTCCTGGAGAGATTCCCCTGGAGTCAATGTGCTTAAGAGTCTGGGAGTTGGGTAATATGTAGAGATGAATCATATCCTCATTTTCAGAAAGATTTATGTCTTTTATCTTTTCCTCTTAAATACTTTTCATGATTTGGTCAAACGTTCTATGTGTTCAATATGCATAGTGTGAAATTCCTTGCTGGCAATAACTTGAGTTTGGAGGTTTGTAAAGTGTGATCGATGATCATATCCTGCAAATATCATTTTATAGTTTGTTTTTTTTTTTTTACAGTTAGGGTAGAAAGGACAACGTTGTTTTGGGTTTCTTGGGATTTTGTATTTGTGTGTGTTTTTGGTGGTGATGTTGTTGACTGACACTGTTTTACTGCTTTATTGATTTGAAAAGGTGAATGTCCTTAACGGCTCAAGCCCATGGAACAACTTTTGCAATGAATCATTTGCTGAACTGACGTATAGAATATAACTCCATAAGAACTCATTAACCTGTATTTTAATGCAAATCAATTTAGGCTTACTTTATATTATTTATTTATATATATTTAAAAGATAATAATAGAAAAACTTGTTTCAATTATGAATAATACTTTTTTTATATGTAATGTATGTCATCAGAAAATGAAATGTAATTGTTTTAGCACAATCAAGAAAATTGAACATTTCTAATATCTATTTTAAAAAAGTATCAGATTATTTTCATTTACATATCTCTTTTTATTTTTTTTTTCAGATAATCCTAAACAAAGTAGCCAGATACCTGTCTTCATACGGATTTTAGACATAAATGATCATGCACCAGAGTTTGCCAACTACTATGAAACATTTGTTTGTGAAAATGCAAAAGCAGGACAGGTAAACCAATACTTATATTACCAAAGAATTTATAAGGAAACTGTCCTGCAGTGCCACCATGAAGACTTCAGCATATCTTAGTTTGAAAAGCAGCAGACTAACCCAGCTTCTTCATTTCCTACCTTCTGCAGAAAATACAAGTTGATTCAAAATGGACAGAAAAGATGAAGAATAATATCTTAGTACAATATAACATAGGATCTAATAAAAATGATACTTTAAGGTGGTTTTCCATTTCCAATATCAGAAAATATTTTTCAGAAATAGTTTTGCATAATTTACGCTGTTCAAAAATTCCATTTATTTCTGGATTTTTATCATTGGCTTAGTTAATGTAGCCACACCTTCTAGTACAGGAAGCAGGAAAATATTTCTTATGCCTCAGTAAAGAAGACTTGAAAACCAAACTTTTTCAAAAATAAAGAGCAATGCAACTGTTTTCATTGTAAGTTAAAACTCACTTTGGTATTGAGTCTGGTCAAAGGTCATGTATATCCTTTTCTAAACTACCTCAGCAATTCTGTAAAAATCTAAGAGACAAGAAAAAAAATTGAAGATAAAACAAAGCGATAATTTGGATTTGAGTAAGCAGATAAACCAACAGAACTCAGATCCAGCATATTACACAAATGTATTGCTGCCATTATGACATCATCTATTCATGCTAATGCCAGTCAGTCCTTCAGTTTTAAGCCCTGGGAAGAAAGTTTTTAATTTTAAAAGTATTTACAAAATAACTGGATTTAGTAGCAGATAGGGTACTTGAAGATTATCTCTGCAAAATGGACCTGAGACCATGCATGAGCCTCTTCTCTAGACTTATTCATTTTTGACTGGAAAATAAAACATGAGATCATTATTTTTGCTAGCACAAACACGAGTGGGTTCCAACTCTGGGAGAGACAAGCCAGGATGAAGCCTTAAGAACAGTTTAGGTGTATCCTCATATCTCACAAGCTTTAGGCTGTCATCATCCAGCCAAAGCTGGCTGGTCTCATGGAAAATACGTGGAAAAGATCAGAAGGATCAGAATATTTTGTTTTTCTTTAGAGCACAGTGACCATGCAATATTCAAAGATTTTATGAAGATGGATATGCATCAGGAACTATGCTCATGTTTGACCTGATTTTCTGCCCAGTGTTTATTTAAGTCACAGAGGCTTCATCAAAAGTAGCTATGATGCTACCTGAGATGAGTTTAACTTTTCTGGTGCTGCAGAACTCCATGCAGAGCAAAAACATGTAATATATCAGTTGCAATTCAAGTGATGTTTTATGAATTTTTAACAGATAAAAAAAGAAAAACAAAAGGGAGGAAAAGAGCACACAATAGATTCTTGGGAGAGTGCATTCAATTCTATTTATATTTCACCCATTAGACATAATATGAGAATTCAGACAAAATGAGTTAGAATGGCAGAGAATACTTTGATTAAAAAATCACTTCCCTTTGAAGAGCTATTTGACAGTTTTTTTCATTATTTTTTAAGAAAGTTTTACTATTTTTCATGTAAATTATATAAATAGATGAACATACATATCAAAGGCCATGACGAATTAAATTAAAACAGTGGAAGGCATTATCATATCAGAAAAATGAAAAAGAATGCTTTTCACACCAACTAAGTTATGATCACATCATCCTGTCTTAACCAGTGACATAAATTGCCACTTAAGAATACAATTCAAGCCTTACAGAGGGTGCAAAAATTCTTCAAACTTTTGGCTATTAGATCCACATAGTTTTAGTTTATGATTTAGACGTTGCTTTTTTCATATTGAATACATATAGATAATTAAGTGCAAACAGCTGCCATAGAACGTAAATTCTGTTAGTGTAACAATATCTCATTGTACAAGACAAAATTGAGATAAATCTTAAAATCTCAGTGTGATGACTGGTAGAAAAGCGAGTCATATTTTAATTGTATAACACAAAGAAAAGTTCAAAACCTTAGAAATGAAGATCTAATTGAAATTAATCTTGCACAATTTTGCCAAGCGGCAAACACATGTTTTGTCATATATGTGAAGAAATTCAATCCAGGCATACTGGCTGTCAATTTCTTTAATCCAATTTTCATCTAGTCTAGCATACTTGATGAAATATCTGTGAATGTATGAAATTTCATTTACCTTTCTTGTAAATTCTGTGTTTACCTAACAACAGATATGACAGAGACCCATTAGATAGAGAGGCATGTTGTTTTTTTCAGACCTCCCATACATCTAATTTACCAATGTAATTTCAGAAATTATTTTCCCTCATTTGAAAAACCCACAAAAATACTAGAAAGACAGTGTGTACCTAGTGTAGCTACAGAAAAATGAGAGATACATTTTGGTTTTCTATTTGTTAACAGTTGAGGACCCTCAAGAGAGGCACCTGAGTTCATGTCTGGACATTTAGGCATAATTGACTTAATATTTCAGAAGACAGACTACCTGCAATAAATGAGGGTATTTTTATTTTGGTGCTTAAAAATACCAATGAATATAGAAATGCAAACTTTAACTTTTTGGCCAAGGATGCTAAGTTCCAGAGAACCTGTATTGCCCATGTCTAGCAGTCCCTGTATAATATGAGAAAAAGAGAAACATGTGTTCATTTAATACTACTTCAACCTATTTCAGATGTCACCTAAAACAGCTTTTTGATTATAACTATTATTGCTTCTTGACATAACAAAATGCTGCTACTACATCTGGTACCATAACAAAAGAATCAGACTGAGAAGATAAATATATTCAGGGGTGTTTTTGTGGTTGTTTTTTTTTTAACCAGGATCAGTTATTAGTCACACTGTTCTCCAAGTCTCAGGTGTATCAGAAAGCATCAGAATGATCAAATGTTTTTCTCTGCCACCAAGCAACATTACTTATTCCCAACATCAACAGATATTAGAGGCTCCACTCATTGTGTGTTTCAGATAGCTTTAGGAGGGTCAGAGGAAAGAAAATCCCACAGAGTTTCTCCTACTCTTTTGTCTCCAAACAACAATGGTGTGACTGCAGAGAGACCTTATCACAAAGGGTTAATAAAAATCTATGTTCAGTAGGCTGAAACATTTGTCACCATGAGAATCTCATTCCATTGGCTGGTACACAGGCTAGAGAAAAGGAAGCAGCCCTCCTCTCATGCAATTTACAAACCCCTAATCCTGAAGCCTCAGAGACTGTTGCGGGGAAGGCTTTGGTACAAGTTCTCTCACACCCTTGTCATGGGAATTAATTGGGTCTTTTTAGCTGGATTAGAGGATGAATACTCTCCATGGAAACCAGGAAGATATACTTGAGAAGGAGACTGATTTCACTGGACAATTTGTTGGTAAAAATTTAGCTCCATAGTTTATTGCATAGTTTATTGTTGGCAAAAAATTAGCTAATTTCAACACCCATCATAAAACAGCCTGGGTCACAATTTTTCCCCTCTAATGTTATATTCTTTCCTGCCATTCACAGGCTTTCAGACATCGGAGTGTAGAAAGTTCATTTCCTCCTTCAGAGACCAGGCTGGCGTTTCTTTTCATTACCCTCCATACCCTCCCTTGCTTTTTAAAGTAGAGCAGAGAGAGAACACTTTTTCTCAAGTGTGCATTGCTAATTATCAGTCATGACTTTATATATGTAGTAGCTGCTTCACTAGGCAGACACCTTTTGGCTTATTTTAGAGAGACCAATGCTATCAGTCTGTCTTTTTAAGTAAGATTTGAAGTGAGAGTTTTCCAACTTTTGATAAGCATTCACTCCTGCTTAAAACTGCCAACACAGTTGTGGAACAGAGCCCAGATCTGGAAACCAAACTGCTTTGCATTACTGAACATGAAGTTTTGTTAAGTGGCAGGCATCTATTCAAGCTTGCACCCGCGTAATAGAGGCCTTTTTCTGCAGCTAGCACATTACAGGTGTATAGCCTAGAACTGTGTCGGTACAAGTGTGATCACTCAAGCCACATAATGACAAGAGGGACATCCACTGACAGCTGGATTGATTTTGAAATACTCCTATGGGCCATATCATCATATCTTTTACATAATCTTTGTCCCATATATTTACACTTGCTGTTAGTAATGCATTCAAGGTTAGTTAGTGATTGACCCTACCAGATCATACAGGCAGGAAAAGGGGCAAGAGGGAGAAAGGATAGGAGAAACAAAGCTGTTCTTCCATCATTTCCCCATAACATTTACACACACTGTTCTCGTGATTGCAAACATAGCCTCTCTCACAAGATCTTTTCCCCCACAGTTTATTGCAGACAAAGTGGTGAGATCTTTCCAGATTCCTAGAGAAATGCAGCACCAAACAAATTCAATAACTTTCAAGAAAGCCAGTGCTTCCAGATCCAGAATTTGTTCTATTCTCTTCTATACCACTTCTAAAAAATATTAGACAAAAACAAACMCTAACATTTCCCAGACATTCCTTTCTCAAATGCTTAGTGATGTTTTTAAGTCTATTTCTCTGTTGTACAGAGGTTTAACTAATAGGATGATACAACAAAAATGAAAGCCCAAATGCTTCAAGTGGATTAAAGGCCTGCTCCTGTCTTCTACTACATACAGAAAAAAACAAATTCATCTGTTGTTACTGTACTTCTACCTTAACAATATCTTTCTCCAGTAGTCTTTGTGACTGGAAGTTGATTTTACTGCTATATGATAATCATGTTGTATTAAAACTTCAGAAAGGCAATCTACAACACTGGTCATCTTTAAATTTCTGTGAAAGTGATATTATATTTCACCATTTATAGGGAATTTTGAAAGAAGGAATTTTGAAAAAGAAAAAAGTTTAGAAATGAAATAACTACCACCAATTTATTACTGTTTTGAAAAGAAGTACTGGCAGAATTCTTTGCCAACATTCTATTTGTCTCAGGTTTTGTTTTATTAGTAGAAATGCTTAGCCTGAAAATATATCATATGTGCCTACCTGTGGACCTCATCTTGTTCATGTTTCTCCAAGGAACTTTTCAAAGCATGTGGCTGTAGCTTTTAAAGAGTACACCCTGGAGCCAAGGTGCAGCAGCCATTTATTTGCATGACATGCCAAGCCAGCACACACTGAAAAGCCCATCTTAAAAGCATCCAGATGGTGCTGACCTCTGTGCTGATAAAGCTGAACATTTGCTTTAATGGTTCCTATATTTCTTTTAAAGCCATTCTCGAGGCTGAGCCTACAACCAAAGCCTTCTACTTGTGCAGCTCTCTGTGCATACGAGTGCAGCCTCAGGAACATTAACAGCATGCGCTGAAGTGCACAGAGACCCTTCCTGTTTCAGAATTTCCCCACCTAGCTTCTACTTGCTTGTTGTCTTTAAAACAACTTTAAGAGCAACCTTTGCCTGAGGATGTATGAGATACATATAAGGAATCTGTTTCTAGACAGTCACCCCACCCCAAACCACTTTTTCAGACATGAGTATGAATATCTATAAAACAGCCTGAACATAAACTACAATCAGTCTTGACTGTGGTATAAGTCATGGCCCTAAAATCACAGCATCCAGGACAAAAAAAACCAAATAACATGAAGCAGGATTATAATTGAACTGTTTCAATGTTGGAAAAAAAAGAAAAAAAAAAAAAAATCAGTGGGAAACAGGTCCGAACCCTTTAGCAGAATCTCTGTTTTCATCATGAAAGAAATAAATAGAATCATGGAGTCATACAACGATTTCGATTGAAAAGGACCTTAAATACCACCTAGTTCCAACTCCTTGGCCACGGCCAGGAATGTAACCCACTAAACTGGTTGGGCTGAGCAGGGCTCCATCCATACTGGCTTGGAACACTTCCAGGGATGGATCATTCACAGTGTCTCTGGGCAACTTGCTTAAGTGCCTCACCGTCCTTTAAATAAAGAATTCTTTTTTAACACCTAACCTAAATCTTTCCTTTTTTAGTTAAAAACCATTCCCCCTTGTCCTATCCCCATCTGCCTGTGTACAAAGTCAATCTTCCTCTCTTTTATAAGCTCTCCTAAAGTACTGGAGGATGACAATAGGATCTCACTAGAGCCTTCTCTTCTCCATGCTGAACAGTCCCAACTCTCTCAGCCTGTCTTTATAGGACAGGTCCTCCATACCCCTAAATATCTTTCTTCCCGTATTCTGGACTGGCTCCAGTTGCCCCACATCTTAATTGTGTTGAGGACCCCAGATATGAATGAAGTACTCTAGGTGGGATCTCACAAGGGAAGAGCAGAGCAGTAGAATCACTTCCCTTGACCTCCTGGCCACTCCTCTTTTGAGGCAGCCCAGGATACAGTTGGCCTTCTGGGCTCTGAGTGCACATTGTTGTCTCATGTCCTGTTTTTCATCCACCAGAACCCTCAAGTTCTTCTCTGTAAGGCTGCTCTCAATGACATCTTCTCCCATTGTGTGCTCTTGCCTAGGATTGCCCCAGCCCAGGTGCAGCACCTTGTACTTGGAATTGCTGAACTTTGTGAGATTCAGCAATAGGTCTACTTCTCAAGATTTCCCAGGTCCTTCTGGGCAGGATCTCCTCCTTGTGTTGTGTGAACCACACCGCTCAGCCTTGTGTCCTCTGCAAACTTGCTGAGGGTGCACTTGATCTCTCTGCCTTCATCATTGACAAAGATATTAAAGAATATCTGTCCCAAGACACCAGTCATTGCCAGGGCACTGGCAAACAGCATGGCTGAAGAGCACTGATCCCAAGATCATTAAGAATATTTCCATTGGGTATAATTCTTCTTGCTACTCATTTAATATTGTCAAACTACTACAAACACCTTGTATTGAATATAAAATAGAAAACTTCATGTCAGTGCCTATGTTTAAATTTTCATTACCCTCAAAGAAAAGTGACCCTTAAAAACTTGAATTGACCTAATAAATSCATTTGAGAGTATGACACTGTTTTTTTAAGTACACAGAAGGGCTCATGCACATGCATAGGCAGCCCTCAAAATAGTGACAATACTGCTGTATTTTCTAAACTGTGTTCATTCATGTGGGAAAGTATGAAAGAAAGCAAATAATGAGAATGGTTTTATCTTCTCTAAGCTTGATATGCTTGAAATATATTCTAGTAGAAGTAATTTTCTTGAAATAAGTCTTCCGTCATAAATCTTACAGCATCAGAGATCTTGCTCTGCAGTCCTGATGAAGAGTGATCATTACTCAGTGTCCGTAAGTGCATCAAAATAGGCGAATATATTTTGAAAAAGAAATCACAAAATGTACACAAAAGAGTACTAACTTTTTTCATATAAATAAGACTCTTAAAAATAGCTAAATCACTTTCATTTCTGTGGTGATCATCATTGACATCGTCTTTTATTTACAGCTGTATAACTGAAAAAATAATTCCTTAATTAGATAAGATTTTTAATTTCCTTTCATCTATTCATCACTTGGAAAAATTCACCTGCAATCATGGTTTCTCATTGTTCTTTTAATCTCCCATTTTTCCTGGTAGGCGAACAGCTGCTTTTCAATTTATGTTGCCAATAGTTAAATCAGGTAATAAGGCTGGTTTTTTTTCTTTCACAGCCTTACCCTCAACAATAATTATTTGTTGTAATTAGATTCCTCTGTGCCTGGTGCAATTGTACTTCTCCATGTGATTTGCACATGAAGGGAATCAAATCTCACAAACACCCACTGATTACATCTCAAAAAGACCCAAGATACCCAACTACAATTTCTGATAGTTATTACAGCAGGATATTTTCTCCTTGAGTTTTTCAAAAAGTAATCATAAACTGCAAAAATGTTGTCACTTACTCTACTTCTMTCTTCTCCCTGGTACTTTTCTATTTCTTCTGTCTTTTCAAACTTGTGCTAAAGTAAAAGGAAAAAATTCTCATTTAAATTTGGTATCTTAACCCACTCATAATGTTTTGGGGTTTTTTTAACAATATTTTTAAACAGTGGAAAACTAAAATGAAACACAATTCTGGTCTTGCTTTCTGTACTAACACTCTCAGAGGCAGATTACAGGAAAGACACAAGCAATTGAACACTGGATATTTATTGACATAAACTGTGATCTAGAGACACACCACCGAACTTCACCATAACATGGATACTTCACCATGAAAAAGGATTTGACTAATCTTGTGAAACAGCTAAAAATTGAAATAAATAAATAAATAAATAAATAGAAAATCAATGATCATTAACTACTTTAAAAGTGAAGTGATTTTTATATGTAATTATTCTAATTGCACTTAGAAAAACTGCATAATCCTGCATTGAGCATAGCCACAGTCTTTTGTGCAAGGCTGATGTTCACAAATTACTTTTCAAGTTCGTCAATATGCCTTAAAAATAAAAAGAAATTATAAATAATATTTTGTGCTTGTTTTAGAAGGAGCTTCTGGAAACTGAGCAAAACTCAGACCCCTCAACTGTTTCCACATTGTGGTTTTGGGTTTGTTTTTTGTTTTGGATTGTTTGGGGTTTTTAAAATAATAATTCAATATTATTAAGTGTAATCAAATTGCCCCAAAGTTAACTAGCAAAAATGGATCAAATATTCATGGTGCAGTACAGCACTAGCAGTAGCAAGTTTCTGAATGATACAGACAAAAACCACTTTATTATATTTTTTAGCCCTGTAATATTTTTTGCCTAATACAGTGATCCATTCTGTGAGACACTACGTACCTCCCAAAATTTAACTGTATCCTTAAGTCCCACTCAAACCGATGTTCAGAGACAGTATATAAGAAACAGAAATTCCTTATTTGATTAGCACAAAGCTTACAGATCATATTAGTGCTACTTGTCAATTTCTGTATTTCTGGAAGAAGTCAAGCTGCACGTTCTCTGGAAATAAGAGAAAAACAAAGTCTTTGATAAAAAGTGGCTTTGATATCTGTGGGATTTCAAGATACCCTGAACACCGGAAACACCTGGAAACTCAAAACAGTCAATGGCTCCCTCTTGGCTTTGAAAGAAAAACATCTGACTGCTGAATGCATTCTGCCTTTAAGTTTAGGTGCCATGGAAATGCACCTGTACTGAGTTATACCATCCTCAGTTGAGACTTACTCCTACTCTCATACCACCAGTTTGGTCATCTTGTGACTGAATGCAAACCTGTCCTTGCGGGCCAAGGTGGACTATGTGTTACCCTCTAGTGTGACACCCACCAGGAAGGGCAAAGGACAGAGCAGCCATTCACAGAGCTTTTCTGGAGTTACTGTGATTCATGCAGTGTGGCATGGTGCCAAATGTTGCAAGTCAGTTCATAAACCACAGCTGTTCCCAGGTAATTTTTCCTTCCTCAGTTCTGCAGCTGTTTCCCTTAACCTCTCTCTGTCAGTCTAGCAGCAGATAGATTATAAAAGAATCAAATTGTTAGCATTTATATGTGTCTACATGAGTACACACATTTGCACATTTTGATGCAATGGGAAAGCTTGTGCAATTCAGAGATACTGCTGAAGCCTCTCTTTTTTCAGTCCACTCTGCTCTGACCCTATTCTGGCACTATTATCATTCCTTCCCAGCTGGGCTTGAGTGGCCTTGTTAGGGCAGCCATTAAGATCCACAGCCAGAGGTTTCAATTTAGTAGGGAGCAAAGCTTCTCTTTTTATTACCCCAGGAGAATCGAGAATCCTGCCAGTGCAGTACTGCAATTTATCGCCAGGAGCAGATGAGGTGGATGGAGAATTAGACCCACTTAGCAACTGGTTTACACAGTACTCTCGGTCATTGCTACATGAAGCCACAGGAGGTTTATGGCTTATTCAGAAGGGCAAATGTTTCTGTATCACTGCAAGATACTGTGCACAAATCAAAGCTCATGGCTGTTCTACAGTGAGGACTGGACCCTTTTTCATCCTTTGTTATGTGTTTAAACCATAAACCAATTTGTTTACTGTAGCCTCTACTGTGTTTGTGTGGGAAATATTTGGCTTAGGACATTGGTTTTTGTCATCAGATAGAGATTCATTGGGTTTTTACTGGACATGAAAAGGAAAGAATTGAGACACGAGATATCTTAAATAGTATGAAATACTCTTTTCTTTATAGCTCATACAGACTGTGAGTGCAATTGACAAAGATCAGCCTCCTCGAGGACACAGATTTTTCTTTGAGGTGGTGCCAGAATTTGCTGTTCATCCAAACTTCTCTGTTGTAGACAACAAAGGTAACTGTCGACCCTAACACCAACCCCCCCCAACATCACATACAACTTAATTCAGAAACATTTATTGATTCTGCGTTTCCATTCTAGACAACACAGCAGGAATTATGACTAGGAGAAATGGATACAGCCGTAGTAAGACGAGCACCTATCTTCTGCCAATCATAATATTTGACAACGACTACCCGATCCAGAGCAGCACGGGCACGCTGACCATCCGCGTGTGCGCCTGTGACAGCCGCGGGAACATGCAGTCCTGCAGCGCCGAGGCCTTGCTGCTGCCCGCCGGACTCAGCACCGGGGCACTGGTGGCCATCCTCCTCTGCATCATCATCCTGCTAGGTAGGAACCTGTGATGAGGTGTTTACTTGACCAGGCAAAGATCTAGCTGCTTCGAGAGCCTTGGTATTCTTAAAACCCTTATTCACATGACCTTGCAGAAAAATATCATGGTTACTCTTTAGAAGATTGAGTGAGAAGAGTGAGACTGTGTTATTTAAATTGAATACAATTGAAAATATAGSGTCAGTTTTAGTTACCATGCTCATTTGAGTAACGTTCATACCACAATCAGATCTTCATTTAGATCAAGAATTTCAAAATCATATTTCTGAAGCTGAGTGCTAAGTTTTGCAGCAATTAAATGTTGTGAATTATATTACCTATTTATTTATGAAAGATGTTTTTGTTGGGTTTGTTTTTTTCTTTTTTTTTCAGAGAACACTTAGGTCAAAAGCATAGGATAGAAATATTCAATTTCTTGCAAGTGATGGTGAGAACAGCTGATTAACTAAGTGTGAACATAGAAGTCAGATAAGCATTTGGAAGGTAAAAGAATTAGAAAGATGTGGTGACATATAAAGAAAATAGAATAAATGCTTGCTCATTATCTGGTGTTAAGAACATAAAAATTTCAACTTGCATGTTTTACAAGAAAAGTGCCATCACCACTACTTTCCAGCAAAATTCTGCAGAAAACCTCTTTCCTTTCCCACCTGTCCTAGCAAACACAGCTTGCCAAGGGGTCAGTGGGAAGCTACAGGTATCAGTTTATATAATTATATGGGGGGGTTTTGTTTTGTTTTTCTTTTTCTTCAGTTTTTACCCTGGATTAAGGATAACTCTGTGATCCTCCTATATATTTGCTATAGGTATTAGAAGAAGGGTAATATCTATAAAATGTATCTGTACTGGGCTTAAGGGAGGGAGAATACTTGAGCCCTGACAAACTGATAGATAAACTTAAGTTCAGGCATTGCTGCTGGCCTGGTTTCAGCATCAGCCCCCTTGGATTCCTCAGAATGTCGCCCAGGCATAGTCTGGGAGGCAGAACTTGAAAGGCACCACTTTCAGGAGAAAACTATGGACCTAGCTTTTCACCTTGCATAGTTCTTAACACCATGTCAACAAGCTCTGCATCTTTAAAGTTATCCTGCACACCCCAACACAGAGCACGAAAATATGGAGCATGAAACACATGCGCTTACTCGCTCACAATGAAAACTCTGCTGATTGGCTGCAATGCTTTAGTACAGATTGAACAAATCTCTACTAAACTTTGAACTCATCAAAACTGAAAGTGTGCTTTAGGGCCACAGTGATAGAACATGAGACTCAGAAGAGGATCAGGGGCCATTGCTGTGCAGAACAGGTATGACCACTTTGCGTCTCTCATCCCCAGGGTTGAGGCCTTGATCTACTTAGCACTACCAACATATATGAAGTCAAGGAAACGTGGCCATGGAGCATCTAAACAGAATTTTTATCACACTACAGCTAGTGTGATACTCAGTATCTTCTTTAATTTTTCAACAAGGTGTAATGTGTTGTAATAATAGACTGGTGTACACATGCCCAACATAGCTGAGATATAGTAAGTACTAGGCTGTGAAAGACATTTCATAATAACCTTTCAGTAATCTGCCCTTTTCTCCTACATGGAGATCTTAAAATTACTAAAATGTGTAGTTTCTCATATAGCATTCTGAAAAAAAGGATCACTGTACAGGTACAAGGAAGAAAACCCAAATAAAACAGAATGGAATACCCTTTATATTCAGAACATAATATCATGGCATGTGGAAGATCCCCATTCCCCTCTCCCTACTTACAGCATGTCCAATCTTATCTTTTATTCACCAGTACTCAGGTGATTCAGAGTAAAAACTTAGCTCCTAAGACTCAACAAAACCATTCAGCACTGTTGTAATTTATGGTTCAGGAACCACTGTTATGTCTCATTGACAAATGGTCTTTCTGGCCTCTCTTATTTACTGCAGCTTCTGAAGAGGGAGTCAGATTTTTAAATGCACTTAAGCATTGAATTGCTACTGAAATCAATAGCGTTTAGACACCAGAATGTATTTACAGATCCTAACTTCATTTTTTTATCTCCCCTTATAGAGCTTCATTTTTATATCAATCCTTACCTCTTCAGAAGAAAGAGTTATTCAACTAGAACTTCATAAATTAAGGGGATCATGTTTTTTCAAAAGAAATATTTATTGACAAAGACTGGATTTCAACTCTCACCGTCATTGAATCGACAGTAATTTTGTCAATAATATTGATAGCTTAAGGTCTGCAGGTTCTTATTTTCAGAGGGACCTGTATATCCTATATTCAAAAGTGAATTAGACACTTACCTAAATCACTATCTTTCAAGAGTGTGAATAACTTTTGCCAAGGAGATTCAACTATATTTGATGAAAGGACACTTAGTGACTGCCAGAAAGGTGGTTCTTACAACATTAAAATCAAAGTCAAACTTTAGTAGGAAAATATTGGATGGTATGGTTTACTTTTCAACTTCAGCTTAGTTGCAAATGTAATTAAAATATAAAATATTTTGATCATTTCTTCCATAGGTTTAAAAAAGGAATAGGTTTTTTACTGCTATGAAATCATAAATACTTTCCCTTATTAGCTTCAACTTGGGGATAGATTTTATCACTATATTCCTAGTAAAAATCCCATTCCAGCCTTAAAAACTTTCCAGGTCAAAAGATGAGGTGAAATTTATTTACTTCCTAACTATGCATTTCTTCATTCTTTTTTTTCTTTCTTTTTAGTGTTAGTTGTCTTGTTTACGGCTCTCAAGAGACAGAGGAAGAAAGAACCCTTGATCATCTCCAAGGATGATGTTCGGGACAATATTGTGACCTACAATGACGAAGGAGGTGGGGAAGAAGACACCCAGGCTTTTGACATTGGCACACTGAGAAATCCAGAAGCAAGGGAGGAAAGTAAGATGAGAAGAGATGTTATCCCAGAAACAATATTTCAGATAAGGCGGACTGCACCTCTTTGGGAAAACATCGATGTCCAAGATTTTATTCATAGAAGGTTAAAGGAAAATGATTTAGACCCAGCTGCCCCTCCTTATGATTCATTAGCAACATATGCCTACGAAGGAAATGATTCCATAGCAAATTCACTCAGCTCCCTGGAATCACTTACCACAGAAGGCAACCAAGACTATGATTACCTCAGTGACTGGGGGCCTCGGTTTAAAAAACTAGCAGATATGTACGGTGGAGAGGACAGTGATCGAGACTGATAAAGTAATCTGTGACCTGGTCAGTGTTAGTGGAATTCATGTTTATGTTCCTAGATAAATAAAGTGGCCTACTCTCTTACTTGAGAATAAAAAATTTACAAAAAATAGGTGTTGTCTAGTAAGGGTTTGCTTAATCAATAAGTCAACGTGAATGATTATGAACGATTGAGATTTAAAAAAAACCTATAACTCACCCTCTCTGCCTAGAAACCTCAGATTGAAGGGTTTTATAGGGAATGAAAAGAAAATAAAAGGCTTTTTGTGCCTTTAATAATGACATGGAAATTCCGTATTTTTTAATTGCTTTGCTTTACCTTTCCTACTGTGTTGGACAGTGTGCATCTGCATTATAACTTAATCTCAAAAATATACTTTAAAAAGATTAATATTACTGCCATATTTATTGAGTTAAAGAATGTCTGTGTGTTGATTCATCCTGATATTTTTATATATGTATATTTATATTTTTGTATTTTTATTAAATAAATTAGAATTTATAAAAACACTACTTACTCACATACTTTGTTAATCATAAAGAACTGTCCAATCTTTCTGAAGAAARGAAACCTCGTATTGTGCAATACTTCATTTTTGAATATATCTTCTTATAGCAAATTAGTGGTTGCAATGTACTGTGCAAGAACAATATGGAGAGAAAGTATCTGCATACTCTGTAATGGGAATGCAGTGTAGAAATCAGAAAAAAAATATTTTGAAAAGCTGATTATAAATAAACCACTCTGACTTGCAGTGCGTATTGCTATATGGCATAATAATACAATTTAATGGTGAAGCTCACTCACACATGCTTTTTTATGTGAGCAGATGACCTCTGAGGGGACTTCACAGATAGATGCTTGTGGATCTAAGGAACTATTAAAGTTTATTCCAGTAGATGTGAAAACGGTTTTTCATATACCTTCAAAGAAATTGAAAAATTAATCTCACATCAATAATGAAAGGAAGGTTATTATATACTAATCTTATTTTGGAGCTTTGAGACAACTAGAAAAATCAGACATATTACTAATAGTTTATTTTAAACAACAGGGAGCGAAGAAATAAAAACAAAATCTAACTAGTATTTTATTAAAGATGTTATCGTTCTAGTCCTTCAAAGAAGTGTGTACATTTGCTTATTTCCTAAAGCCTTAATGACAGTCATCAAGAATATATTTTTGTTTAAAATATATTTGCTGGATATGCTTTTATGCAATATACATTTTTTTCACATCACAGAATAAGAGGAATACATGTGGATGACATGATCTAACAGAGTTGAAAAGTTTATCCATCCATATTTCTTTAAAAAAAGAAAAATATAAAACCTCAAATGCATGACAAAAAAGAAACAGTTTCAATAAATTTCAAAAATAAATAGGAAATACATTTTCTATAGCACTTCCATTTTTAATATTGACTTTAAGGAGAATCAACACCTACAGATATAAAAAAATTATAATGTTTCAAGCTTTTTCTGTATTAATTAGCCATTTTTCAGGTGCTTTCATAAAGAAACTTAAGATACACATTGACAATATTATGTGGACTACTGAGACACTCATCTCTTACCATAAAAATAATAAAGAGGCTGCAGCCTCAGAGACCCTTCAGCCAGACATAAGAACACACTCTTGCCCATTAATTATTTTTCTRCCATGTTGACTTTCAGATTATTTATCAAAAGCATTTCTTTATTCTTCAGCAAAGAGAGAGACAATAGGTCAGAATTCCTTCCAGTGATGCTTCTGAAGATTTTCTTCCCTCTGTGAAAGAACTGACACACTGAAGTGCTGCTCATTAATATTTATGCACATCTTCATTCTCTGTGAAGTCAACTGGGCTTGTTGACCAAAATTSCAGGTCCATGGGACTGACTAATATGTAAGACATCTCTCACTGGGGAGTTCAAGGCCTTGGGACCTTAGAAGAGGCTCAAGAGAAAGGAGAAAAGTAATTTTTATTAAAAGAGATCTCACCAAGGATCTCTTTTCTGCCACTCAGAATCACCCTGTTGTGGTTCACTGCAAAGAAGAAAAAGCAGTTGGGAAAACTTAGAATTTACAAGACTAACTCAATCTCTAGCAGAAAACCTACTTGTGATTGCTAAGGACCAAGATAAATTTAGTAACTCCCAAGGAAATAGTGTTAGATTTAGTGATCATTCTGAACMGACTGAAATCAATTTTGAATGGGCTCTCTCCAGGGTTAAGAACAAATAAGCTGAGAAAAAAGGAGTAAAAATGAACACAGAAAAATGTCAAGTGAATGTTCCAAGGGAGAAAAAAAAGACAAACATAAAGCCATTCCAGCTTGATGGAGGTCTTGTTTTGTAGTATCTATGTATTTGCTATTTCTTTTCACTTAACCTGACTTCTGTGCTATTCTCACAAACTTACAAGCTTACTCTGATAAGTAGTCTTAGTACAAAATAATGCTGGAGACGATTTCCCACAGAAGGTTACATTTTTCAGTGAAATGCCAAAACAGGCTCCTCATTATGCCAGGTTAAGCAGCCTAAATGCAACCAACATCATACATAAAAATGATGCCTAAAATTTTTAGTCCTTTCATTAAATGACTGTTTTTAGAACAGGATAGTCACACACAGAACAAAAAAGAAAATATATGAAACTTTYGTCAGCATATTTCTTATGCATTGATGACAACAGACATTAACACCTTTTGTTCTACCAAAGGCATTTCAACTGCTAGTGGTCTAATTTACAGGGAAAGTAATATTTTAAAGTTACATTTACACTTCATTTCTCACTTGTGCTAAGCAGACAGACAGTGCACATAAGTGTCTGGGTCGTTGCATATTGCAATATTGCTGCATTTTATGTTTTGCAATTGATTTTATAGACAAATGAGAAGTTTCAGAAACAAAAATAAAAAAAMCAGAATGAGGATATAGCATTTTTTACTTCTGCCATGGGAAGATGAATGGGAAAGAGAAGAACTCAAGAAGAATTTTTCAGGAACAGGCATGKATAATATTTTATAGGCACCAGATTTTTTTTTTGTTCTTATATGCATATGTGAGTGTATGTGTATGCGTACATTAAAAAAAAAAATCCTCATTTTATTATCCAGAACTTTTGCCAGCAACAACCTTTAGGTACCACACCTCATCAAACGGAGATGMCCATCTAAAAGGAAACAAAAATCATGGCAGAAGATGAGACACATTCAACTAAGTGCAAACTGGAGATATAAAATAATCTGATTTCACAGATGGTTTTATGCTGTTCTRGCATCCTTTTGTTAGAAGGTATATTTTACTCTTTGGTTCAGTTTCAGTTCATGAATCATAATTCAAAYGAGGAGAGATCTAGCCTGAACTCTATTTAAAATCACTTCCAAATTTGAGATTTTTCATCTTCATTAAAATCTCACAGGAACTAAATGCAGAAAAGAATGTTGTCAATATCAACGTTCTTGTGCTCCAAAGAAATCATGTTGATGTTATTTCTACAGGGGAAGTGAGTGCCTTTGCTTGGAATCAGCCCACTGGCTGTCACAGGGCACCTTGCAGTGCAGGAAATCCAGGAACATGCACTTCTTTCCTTTTACTTCCCACCTGCCATCACCCCCATTCAAAGCAAAGCACCTTTCTCCCACTCCAGCAAAATTCATTAGAATACTTTCCTAAAAAAAATTGAGATTACCAGTAAGAGCTGAAGAAGTGACAGTGTCTTGTCACAACTCCAATGTCTTTTTTTTGCGTGCTGTTTTAGCAGGAAACACATTTTCATAACAGTCYTGTAACTTAAAATGCGAGCACATTCCTGATTTCTTCATTTTATCATGGAATTTGACACAGCTCCTGTCATAACACATATTAATATACCTTTTTCAAGCTTAGAATGAACTCTGTAATTTTAAAAGCATTTGCTTTTAGAGTCAGCRTGGCAAGCATTTCTCCCAGCACTTCTCACAGGGAAATGACAGGCTGTACAAAGTATGCCTGCACAAACACGGATCTTGATTTCGGTGGGAGAAAAATGATAACATTGTTTGCTGCCTATAGTTATGTCCTTCATTTTAYTTTTTGAGTTACAGGTAGACATTTAGCCCAGACTAGAAAGAGTTTATGATCTGCTTGATTAGTGAAGATATCTTTGGAGGAACCCAGGACCCTAAAACTTCTCCAGGAMCATTACAGCCTTCCCTTCCTTGCAGCAGCTGGAGGCAGAATGACCACCCCAGCCACTTCATCATGTAAGTAGATTTTTGGCACATAGTAGTGGAAGAAGAGGTGAAAGAGTTTCATGAGTAAAAACAGTGAGAAGAAATTTAGGGCTGGGATTTTTGTCACTTGAGATTTGCTCTCTCAGCTGTCAAGAAGCAGGCTGCTAGTTGCTAGGGGCAACAATAATAATACTTCTTATATAATGCTTTTATCCCTAGTTTTTAAAGCTTTCTTACAAAGAAGGTCAGTGTCATTATCACTGTTTCACAGGTAGRAAAAGCTCTTATTTGTGCACCAGTTCCCCCAAAAGCACCCAGCAGGACAATACTGAAGACAGAAGCAAAAACCTGGTTTTCTCTCCACAGGCCATACTGCCTTGAGGAGAGCTAACAATCCACATTAGTTTATGTACCTTCACTGATAAAAATAAGCACATTTTTTTCTTGTATTTATATTTCACTGCCCCAAAAATTTCAGACATCTTAAAAGAAGGAACCCTTTCATGTGACTGTGAATCAGAGATTATTTYCAAACTAAGTTGTTCTTTGGACAAGTGTGTGTTCTGGATACAAATCCAAGACAGTTTCAAGAGGACAAGTTTAGTTGTTTCCCTGGGCCTGCCTTGTTCAGGAAAGTGAATGAAATCGGCTTTTAATTCCAAGTACGAAGGAAAAAGGATAGATAAAGAAATGTGCAGTAAACCCTAAAGACTGCAGGAATATGCTCAGATTTGAAAAAGAAATAGCTCTGTCCTTAATCCCTCATTTAGAGCAGATTACAGTGGTGCAGAAGGCGTGGACAGTAGAAGAATATCAGATTGTAGTACCCAACACCAGCTGGTCTCCACTCCTTCAGACCTGATTGGGTTTTATTCCTAAGGACTCTTTCCATGCCTTTTCATTTGATTTCTTGATGAGACATTATTTTTGATTGCCAAAAAAAAAAAAAAAAAAATCTCCAGCAATTCCAGGTTTGTAATTTAATGACAAATCTTTAGGAACAAGACTGAACAGCACTCGGTAAGGATGCAGAGAGAAAGTAAGACATGAAGAGGCTTTTCAACTCCATCCACTGTGCAAATGAAGGGCTTTGTTTCAACTWATGCTCAAATTAGGATACAGAATGGGCACCAGGAAACACAGCAACATCTAACGGGAACCAGAGCGAGAGCCAAAGAGAGTAAACAGCTTCCCCACCTGCTTACACATATGCTGCCATCTGCAAYTTACTGACCAAAGGGGAAGTTTGATCTTTTCCAAAGCAATGCCARTGTGTTTTCTTCTGTGCCATGGATGAGTGCCTTCAGCCATCCTGCACAATTGTGCCAGAATATTTGTTGTCACTGATGTTCAGCCAACCTTGTGCTGTTTTACARCCAGCTTTTGCACAGCAATAGCAGTAAGAGCCAGATTTCACCCACTGCATTTTTCTTCCCAAGTCAGTGAYGTGCTGCTATACTTACCAACACTGAACTCCTTGCAAAGTATTATGAACACAGAAATTTTTTAGAGGTAAAAATCCCTGCGTGTTAAAGGTCTTTCTCTTGATTTTATGAAAAGCCCTTAAAAATAAAACAAAAATGAGATTTGCATTACAGCATTGTTACAAATACTTTTCTACTAGTGGTGCAATCYGATTTAATTCATACATTTATACATCTGCAATAGAGTGAAAACCTGAGGAAAGAGGTAGTAACTTTTATCCAAATATATTAGTTACTCTGATAAAGCCAGACATGTATTTAGACTTATGAATCACTTCTCATAGGAACATATTTCTGGGCTTACTGCATATTTCTTTATCCATCTTTTTTTACTGGATTTTTTTTTTTTTTTTTTTTTTCCTTTCATAAAATAATCATGCTTGGTGAAGGAGCAGGACAAAGAACAACTATCTATATACAAGTTTTTTACTAATTGTTGTGGATCAAAGATTTCAAGTTACAATTTGAGAAACATCAGAATATCTCATAAAAGAGAGACACGTATGTCAGAATGATAGCATGAAAAGGGATAGACGTGTGGGAATAATGGATAATGGAAATTTGCAAACAAAAATCAAACATTTTGAGCATATTTTAAAAACAGGAGTCACAGAATGCAAACAGACTGATCAAAGGACTGAGAGTGGATTGTCAGAAAAATTGTCCATGGCAAAGAATAGAAATTGGCTAACCAGAAATCTGTTTATGTGTCTGCATCAGGTTCTTGGTTTTAGTAACAGGAAGAACCACAAAACTAGAAAAGGCTAAAYTTGTGAATTAGTATTGTTTATCATTACATCAAAAACAGTGGTTGTTTTCAAACCTTTTGGCCATCAATCATAAAAAAATTACATTATTTGTATTCAAAATATTAATAACTCTAAAATAAGACAAATTTTTAAACTAGCTTGAGGTATTCTTAAGGATTTTGTGCAGTAACTTTGAAATAATTTCAAATACAATTTCTACTTCTAAGAGAGTATCTTTTATTTTGTGATTGCTAGCAGGCAATATAGTTCTAGCCTAGCAAATAAGTCAACCAAAATGGGGATTCCAAAATTATTAACTGGCACTGTATTCAAGATCATATATCCTAGCAGAAATATTGTTTTCATTCTTAGCCGTGCCTCAAATGCAGCACAGAAACAGAAAGTCAAGCTGTGTTCCTTTCTGCTCATGCATCAACCATAGTTCTGCAATTAAAACTTCTGGAGTGAAAAGTGAAACACAAGGGAGGAGAAGACCTTGTATAAAAAAATTGTCAAAAGGTAAAGTTTCTTCTGAGATCACATAGGTTACAAAATAACTTGGCCTGTTTGTGAACTGTAGAATGCTTAAAATAATTTAAACAAATGAAACAAAAAGTGTCCTTAAATCCAAACAATTTTCCACAGTAGAGTTGCATCATTCAAATTTGAGAAGCGCAGAGGAGAAAAGTCTAAATACCAGATGTGGTCTACAAGATACTTCTCTTCAGAAACACAGGATATTCAATATATAATTATGAGTAAGGATATATAGATGGACAATAGGGAAATTCAATATCAGAGTACTGATATTTTTTACACTATAGAATTATCTTCCCAAGAAAAATATAGATGTTCATGTCCTCCTGACAGTTTAAATTTACTATGAAAAGAGCAAACAGTAATTCAGTAGAGAACTAATGTGCTAGGACATAAGGATTGGAAAAAGAATGAAGGAATAAGGAAATATAAGCCTTTTACAGAGTATCGTCTGCAATGTTAAATATTTGTAAATAGATTCCTTTTTCTTTTTATTTCATAGTATTGAGGTACAGACCTGGTTGGTCCTGCAGAGTTTCTCCACCGAC
>QVAJ01000025.1:4504331-4523496 GCA_003546035.1 Mixornis gularis | reverse complement strand
GTATATATAGTAGCCCTTACACTGAAGGGATGATTTTGGGTGAAAGCTTCATTTTCACTCCCCGGAATTCCATTTTTCTCGGTGTCTGTTGTCTGCAGCAGGGACAGTGCAGACAACACTCCTTTGCTTTTTAGTTAGTTTTTTGAGCTAGCTGAAGCAGAGAAGTTCCCTGGACTGCAGTTTTTTTCTTTATCTTGGAACTGTTCAAACCTGCTCTGGACCAAAACCCCAGAAAAACACCAGGAGCTCACACCTGTGTCCCACCAGGGCCTGGGACATGCCATTTTCCAGCACAAGAGGGACTGAGCTATACTCCATGACAAGGACTCTCTCTGAATTTGCCATCTCTTCAGAACAGCGAGAGGTTCCATTTTTTAATATTATTCATTATTTTTATATTATTTATATTATATATTTTTAAAAATATTTTTCCATACTTCGCTTGTTAAATAAACTGTTTTTTTCACTTTTCTTGAAGGAGGTTTTACCTCCTGAACCAGTTGGGGGAGGGGCCACTTGAATTTGCTTTCTAGAAAAGACCACTTCAGAAGCTTCCTCCCAAAATTTGCCCTAAACCAGGACAAAACACCACATTGTTGAAACTATGAAGCTTCAAAACCCTAAGTATGCTAACCTTTGAAATACTTAACTGAAAATGTATTGTTTCCTACTTGAAAATTTTTACTATTTTATGAGAAAGAATMAAATCATGAAACAATTAGATTGGGAAATATTACTTAGATATAACTTGTGATCTCTAGTAGGAAGTGAAACTAGTCTTTCCTGATTTTGTACTTCATAAAACRTTCCTAGTCACATTTTTATTTCCCATAATGTATCCTGGTCTTGTCTTTGTAAGCAAATCACAAAAATCACAGAATATTTGGAGTTGGAAGAAACACAGAAGGATCGTTGAGTTCAGCTCTTAAAGTGAATGGTCCATACAGGCATCAAACCCATAATCCTGCCATTATTATCACCATGCTCTAGAAAGGAAAACAGCAGATATTTTTCAAAAATATTTTCCTTGAACATTCAAAAAGAGGAGCTCAAACAAAACATTTAAATTCCTTAAAAAAACTCATGCAGAGATGTATTTTATGAAAGTCAACTATCTCACATATCTCCTGACATACTTAAAGACTTGATATTGAATCCTCTCTTTCAAAATTAGTTGGAGATAGGGATTACAATCTAGATGTGAGGAATTAAGATTATTTTTAGGAAAAAAAAATCTATGTTTCAAAATAGGCCTGACTTAGAGTGAAAAACATTCCCTCAGTTTTGAAAAATTAAAAGAAGAGCCTTTTCTGTTCCAAAATATCATAAAACATTCTAAATTACAGCTTTGTAAGATTCAGACAGAGAATGGATTTTAAAATGGATTTTAAAAGTGTCTTCTACAAACTGAGTTATCAAAATCCTTGACTAAAATGTGAAAGCAAAAAATTGGTCTAGCGCAGATGAATTCTAGAGTCTTTATTTCCATTGGCTTTCCTTCTAATGAAAGTGCCTGAAACAAAATGCCTAAACCTTGTTTCATGTCAAATGAAACCTACTGTCAGTGTGAAGCTAATTTATTTATGTACCCATTTCAACTGGGACACTCCCTTCCTTCCCAGATTCTTCCCCTCAGCCCACAAACTTACAGAAAACTGACATCCATCCCATAATCCTAGTGAGAGGCACCAGAACTGAGAGTGGTTTTATAACTGTTCAGAAACTGTCAAAGCAAAATTGTTTTACAGCTTGCTGCTGCTTTGTCTCCAAGCTCACTTGATTTTGTTCTGTGCTAGCCTATAGCATGTCAAACATGGCTTAAGCTGTTATTAAGTCAGCATTTTGTCTGTATCTGCTGTTCTTTCTCACTCCTTTACTGCCCTGTCATGTTGCAGTGTCAGATCTCATACAGTTCAATCTACATGCTGTGGACACAATATGTTTTATGTGCTATGTCAGCTCTAGGATCACACAAAAGAGTATTAGAGTATCATTCTACCTTCTCAGGTTTCAGATGGTTGTTTCACAAGAGAAAACATACAAGGAAAACAGTATGCTCCTCTAAGGAGAGATTCCAGACCAAAAGGATCTGTAACATTCATTTGAGAAGAAAAAAATGATAATTATGCTTTTTTTTTTTTTTTTGAAAGAAAGGATGAGTAAAGACCTAACAAGCTCATCCCATCTGTATTGTTCTTTATTGTGTCCCTAGTGAATAGAATTTCATGTCCTAGTATTGTCAGAGGTCCTTAGGGTTCAGAGCTCATTTTTCCTTCGTGTTCATCATCATTTTAGATGTTAATTCTATACACCTTTTTAATACAAGCCTCTGTGTTTCTTAGTAAACATAGCAGTTCAATACTGAATAAGTAAGTTCAMAGAAATGAGTTGAATACCTTCATTTTTCTTCTTCTCTTCAAAGAGATGCCTATTAAACTGGCAGTGATAGAATGATGGCACGTCACTTGCATACATTTATTCAGTGAAAAGATCTGGCATACCATTTGGTGAGAAAGTAATTACAATCTATGTTAACACAATATGCATGGTATGCCACTGATTGAACACTGAGTTATGTTTGGTGTCAGTCATTTCTGTTTTTTTTTTTCCCTTTATTCACTGCATAAATTATAAAAGCACAGAGGAAAATGAAGAAAAAAAMCCCCAAAAATAAGATAATAGGCATTTTATTTTGTTACATATTGTAGCAACTTTGTGGGKTTTTTTTTCCCTTCAGATGACTCATTTGAATGAAGGGAGAAAAAAATACTGTTAACAGCAATAATAGGATAATTTATGTTTAATGACTTTTTCTTCAGGAGATTTAAACAACMAATGTAACCCCAAAACATTATCCCAAGGGAGGAGGCACCCTACTATGAGGCAGTCTAATAATTTTGTTCCCCAACCACTGTATGTGGAATTCTTCGCAATAATTCTCTGCATCCTGGGAACAAGGCTGGAATGACACCATTACTAATACTTCAGAATGCAACATGAGAATTTCTCAGAACTGCTGATTTCATGCTTAGTCCTTAATTTTTTTTATTAAATGTCTCTTTACTGCTAGGCCCATAACTGCTTTACTCTTAGCAGTTCCTGTTTATTTTATGAAGAAAATTCTATCTGGTTATTTATCTGGTTATAAGAAAAACATCGCACCCACTATTTTGACACTGAATAAGTTTTCAAAGTAACAATTTCAAATTATAGAGAAAAAAAAAATCACCAAAAAATGAAAGCATCTCTCAGTTTTTTCAACTGAGACCTGTTTCATTCTTGTTCAGAACTGATGGGAAGTAAAGTACTGTGTACCTTTTGTTTGGACTAACCAGTGTCTTCAGAGATTTCAAGGTTATAGCTGTTTTCTTGATTATTATCAATACCTTTGTGGCTTTCTGATTCTCTCAGGGTATGTGGTGAGCTGAGATGTACTGAAAGYTAATGCCTTTTTTATCATTTAGATGGTGTGGTGGCATCCTGGTCTAACCACAWGCASCCACCCACTGGTGAGATGGYGAGGAGAATYATGRAAAACAGCTTATGGKTCGRGATAAGAAGAGCTTAGTAATTRRAACAAGGTAAAARCAAACAAACAAAAAACCAAACAAAAATTAACAAAACACTGAAACAGCTACTGCAACAACTAAAACTAGTAATTTAAAAAATAAGTGAAAACAAAAAAAAACCCGAAAAATGCGCACCTAAAATTGTTCACCACCTGATACTCAGCCAATCCCCAGGCAGTAGCTGGCTTTTCCAGTCAAATTACCYCAGGTCATATACTGGGCATGACATCTATAGTATTCTATAGTATCTCTTTGACCATTTCAGGTCATCTGTCCCACTTATGCTTCCTCCACCTTCTTGTGCAATGGCAGACCATACACAAGAAAAGTCCCTTACTTAGGGTGAATTAGCAACAACCAAAATGTCAGTGTGTTATCAATATTTATCTCATACTAAATGCAAGACAGCACTGTAACCAGCTAMAAGGAAGAAAATTAACTCTGTGCCAGCGGGAACTAGGACAGGTGGGTGAACACTGRCTGGATGCCWGGTGCCCACCWAAGCCACTSTATCACTTCCCTCTTCAGCTGGACAGAAGAGAGAAAATGCAACAAAAGGTTCATGGGTCATGATAAGGACAGAGAGTGATCATTCCTGATTAYTGTCACGGCCTAAACAGACTTGACTTRGGGAAATCTGTTTRATTTATTGCAAGTCAAACCAAGGTAGTACAATGAGAGMTAAAACCAAATCCTAAAACACCTTCCCCCCGCCTCTCCTTTCTTCTCAAGATAATATTAGTCCCAAATTTTCTACCTCTCCCCCTCAGTGGTGCCACAGGGGCCAAGGAACAGGAATTGTGGTCATTTTATCACATGTTGTAWCTGGTGTTCCTTCCTCAGTGAGATGATTCTTCACATTCTTTTCTTTGGCTGCAATTGCTCTTCTTCTTATTTATGTTGTTCCAGAGGCACTAACAGAGGCACTATTGCTGATGGGCTCAGTTTTGCCCAACAGGTCTGTCTGACATGGGCCCTATCAAACATGATGGAAATTTCTAGAAGCCTGTCACAGAAGCCACCCCTGTAACCCCACCACCACCAAAATCCTGCTACGCAAAGCAAATAAAATTGTGGTATTGTTTATGGSGACATTCAGTAAAATATATTTGAAATATTATTAAATGGGATATTTTTTCCCCTACATGAGTTTTTTCTGCTAAGACTTGATTAGGAAATCATGCCTTGGTAACTATGAAAATGTCTGATTCTCAGTACAAAATCCTTAATTCTTTARGTACTCCAAATAATTTCACTTTTAAGCAACCAGACCCAATCTTCTACCACTTGAAAAGTCCTTCAAGAGTCCTTGGCCACTTAGCATTACTGCTTTTCCCATATAATGAGATTTTTATATCCCTAAACTCCATTCCCCTTCAGACAGTCTTATGGGATTGTATTTTTCCTGTAACTGGGCATTTTTCCAAATATCTAATAGAATGGGTTCTCAGGCCTTCTGGAAAACAACCACTGAGCATATTTTCCTAACAGTCCTGAGCATGTGCAGAACATGTAGTTAAATTGGCTGTACTGGCTGTACTTTCTTAATTTTCACATAAGGTATAGTTTATCAATCATGTAATAAGAAGTCCCAATGCTATGCCCAGGACAACCAAAAATCTTAAGCTAAATTTGCTTGGTTTTCAACAATTAAGACATGATTAATACTGGTACTAAAAATATATCATGGCCAATTGAATTGAGAATGGMCATATCTCTGCAAACTCAGAACCTCTAGGATTCTCATTAAATGTGAGGTATATATCAGACTATTTAACTCTGGTATGAGCAAATTTCCTAGAGTTATACACATACATTGGTGTTTGAGATCACGCTTAAAGTATATGGCGCAGGAATTTGTGTTATCTTTTGAGTACTTGTGCATTAGAACCTCAGTGTACTGTGATTGACTGCCAATTGACCTTCAAAGCCCCAGTTCAAAGCCCCAGTTCCTCTGATCTTGTCATTTATTAAAATTCTTGGSATTTATTAGAAAGGTGGGTGGAGAAGGCTATCAAATTTGACTCTTTGAGCATAACAAGCACCTTACCCTGGCACACTACATTTATGTTGTTTCTAGACAGTTCATTTCCTTTCACGTCCTGCATTTCTTGCTCATACACTGCTACTATGGTGTATCCTGTCAGAGTAACATCTCTTGCCTTCCAAACCAGAATGCATGTCAGAAAGCTGTATCAGAACACCAYAAATTCCAGGACCTAGGCCATTTTGGACCAAACACGTTGTATTTACGTCTCTACTGCAATTGTACCTGCCTCCCTCACTCTGGGATCCGTAAGACACATSGTAGTTTTTCTCAGATTTACTTTTTCCTTCAAAATATTTTTCTTAGTGTTTACCTGTCTATGTCCAATGCATTATTCAAGCTGACCCCTTGAAAACACTTCTTGTTAAACTCTGAATGTTCAGTTTATAGATGTTATGAGCTTCAGRATATAATTGCAAGACACCTAGCAAGAAATTAAGTATTTTATCTGAATGATCACTGTCTAGAACTTCACAAGTATTTTCTCTGCCATAGATACTGTAGATCTTTGTTTTGCTTAGAAATATTACTGAATAAGAAATTGTTTATCCTGCTTCCAGGGACATTAATACACATCTGTACCAGTCAGGAACTATTAAGGTTTGGCTACTTTGGTACAGTATCACCCAAATTGGCACAAAGTTTAAAAAAGGAAAATATGTATTTATTTCACTATCAAGTTGCATACTAACAGCAGTGGAAGAATCCACTCTTCACACTTTTGTTGACTAAGACAGTAGTAGTATGCAAATAGGAGTTTGCAAGTTTTAGAAAAAATCATGTCAATAGTCTTTATTTTTAGAGCAAAGCTTTAGCTCACATACTTTAATATAATTTCTTATAGGTTAATGGCTTTAATTGTTACAATTTTTTTTTCATATTTGTGTCTTGATTGCATACTCAGGCGTGCAAATTTTATCCTCAGCAAGGATATTCTGAAACATCAGAATTTCTATAGAAAATATAGCCTCACATCAACAAGATTTACTTTATCTTTTATGACAAAAGRACTCAGATTCAAGGCAGAGTTTCCAAAAAGCCAAATGTGATATTTGTGACACCTAATAAATTTGAACCTTAATCTGTTAAAACACAACAAAAAGTAGAATTCACACAGATACTAAGCCACTTGATTTTATTTTTATGAAAGTCTTGATGGAAGACTCAGATCCTTCAGCACTCCCAGATCATTGTCCATGAATGATGCGAACAAATTTCTMTGTGCAGCAAAACCTAAACTGTGAATAGTGAGATTAGACACATATTCMTCTTTTCATGGTTTCCAGATATATAAAATGTGGTTAGGAAAGGCAAAATATGGAAAAGAGGTGGAAAAAAAAAAAAAGACACTGAATTCATAACTGAATAGAAACTACTGCTACAAAAGAGAATATTTGGGTCATCAACACTTATTGACAACATGGGAGAGAATATTTGAAAGGAAAGGAATTTATAATGGACAGAGATGCTTTATTGTAATATAATTCAAATTTATTTTACTTCAAGAGTCCAATGACATGTTTCTTTGCTTTCAAGATCATAAAATACAGTRAGACATCTAGCTAAGTATTTGTAATGGCTGGTTTCATGATTATAAACCCTATGAAAGTGCTCTATCCTACTTTCACATTATGTGCATATAATTGGGGTTATGTTCTGTTTTGTATTTGTACAGAATATGGGGTACTGTTCTGTACTTAATTTCTGTAGTGAAATTAATAAGGGAGTTCTAAAAACATTAAAAACATTTTAAATACATATTAAAAGATCTTTACTGAATATAGAAAACMTCAGAAATAAGAGAAAATTTACCAAGATAGGGGATTAACACCGTACTTGTGCACTGTGCAGGAGAGTTGACAAATTGCTCTTCTCARTTTCAAGGTGTTGATTATAATTTGTATTGTATAGGGACTTGTAAGTGTGYATGCATATACCTTAGAAACATGTATATGAACTTAATTAAAGGAAGCAAGTGTGATTGTCTGAATACCTGGAAGTTGTAGCTGCATTATGGTATGTTTACCATCTACTTTAAAAGGTTTATCTAGGCCTCCCTATRTCACTTCCATGCATGGTGCAAGAATGTACACACAGGTAAACAATCATAAAGACAAAAACAATGAGGTGCACAGCACCCACGCTGGCACGATCTGCAGTGCTGTGCACAAGGGGACTTCCTGAACCAGAGGAAGCTCAGTYGAGAGGAGAGATTCATCAGGAGCCAGTGATTCATGCAATAGTGGCTCACAAGATGTAGGCAAGGCTGGGAGCAGTGGTGGGCAACAAAGACCACAGTCTCCGCTTGTAAAAGAAGCCTCTTGGGAGTGTTGGGGACCAGGTCAGGCAGACAGGGTGTGGAATGTCACCCAGGGCTGCAGGGCAGCAGTTTCCATGGGAGTTCCCCTGGAAGAATATACACAAGGGGTGCTGAAGCCCTGCCAGTTCAACCAAGGAACAATGGTAACCGTCTGGGAGAAGCCACGGCCCCTCTGAGGTCTACAACTCCACAACAGATGCAGACTTGCCGACAGCTCCTGTGGGATCATGCGGGGCACACCCCAGGGCCAGCTGCAGGGTGAGCCCAGCTCTTACACCAGGACTGGCTGGCAGCCATGAGCACCCCGGTGGGAAGTGTACCAAGGTGCAGGAACCCSTCTGGTTAGGGACAGAGCCCCAGGAGGAGGTGAGTAAGTTCAGGGGCATCAGGGAGTCTGAAAGAGTGATAGACTACTGGAATCACAACCTACCTTCCCTGGGAAAGGCCTCACAGGATGCACRGGCCTCCTAGACAGGATGCATAGAAATATTAAGTCTGGAAAAATGTTACTGGCACAAATCTTATGGGAAGCAACTCAGGAAGCTGATGCTATTAAACCTGGAGAAAAGACTTGGGGCTAACTTATTGCTGTATACAACTACCTGAGAAGAGATAGTAGTGAGGTGGGAGTCAGTCTCTTTTTTCCTGAGTAAAAAGCAATAGGACAAGGGAAAATAGCCTTAAGTTGCACTAGGGAAAGTTTAGATAGGATATTAAAAAAAAAAAATTCTTCACCAAAAGGGATGTCAAGAGTTACCTTGAAACTGGATCTCCAGAGAAGTGATTGAGGGACCATCCCTGGGGGTATTTAAAAGGATTGCAGATGTGGCACCTAAAGTTAGGGACACGAAAGAACCACACACTCACTGTCAGGTGGAAGTGAGGAAAGAAGGGAAGTTTATTATGATTTGGGGTTTAAATAGGGTTTGGAATTTGATCAAGGATTGGAGAACAGGAGGAACACCTCTCTGACCCGAGTGGTCAATTCAGAAGTCCATCACTGAGAGGAATGAAAACAATCTACTTTGTTTATGGTACGTGCATGAAAGACTTCAGTAGAAGGTATGTAAACAAGATAATCAGAAGGCTGAAAATCAGGGCAACACCTAAAGATATGATTTAGTGGTGGGCTTGGCAATGGGCTAACACCTGGACTTGATCCCAAAGAACTTTTCCGGCCTGCATGATTCTATGATTCCAGTTTCATCTACACTGTTTGCAGGGCACGACACAGCAAAGCAGGTGCACTTGTAAACAACAGAACAATGTTGGTCCTTTTCTGTTTTAATCAGTGTAACCATGTCAATACACTTTGAACAGTGTTAATGATTCAGGCTTTTCATTTAGAGCCTAACATAAAAAACAAAATCAAAAGTGGCTAAAATCCACATTTTTTGCCTTATCTTTATTTGTACTATTGTCAGGCTGAGAGTGTTGATATCTTTACAAGCTACAGAACAAGTAAATAATTCTCTCATGTTTTCCTTGTCATTCAAAAATAAAAATGGGGGATAAGATGGGAATTATATTTGAGGTATTTTTTCGATATACAGATATACAGATATTATCTTACCAATCCTGTCAAAAGTTTGATTGTCTCAGATAATACTCAGCTAATTTAACCACAGTGCTAAAACTGTCAGTGGTACCCTTTGTGCAGTAATTGAATGGTGCTAAGGAGCTTCATGACCTTTGAAAATGCCAGCTCCCAACCAGGACCTGATGTAAAGTCTTTGCAAGCACACACATCCTTCCACAAGATGTAACTACTGCAGCTGTCACACTCAATTTTTTTTAATGTCAAATTCAGTTTGTCCTGTGTTTGGTATTTTGAATTCTATGCATACCGGTAGATGACAAGTCTTTTTATTTATTTCATTTAATGKTTTTTTTGAGACTTAATCAAAACCATAGTGTTGGAAAGCTTTTGTCTAAAGGGTGAAGGATAATGTCTTGTTTCTGACGATTTACTGAGGCTTATGTATTAGMGGTCATGACCTGAAATGTCTGACAGTTTCCATTTTCTGTTAGAATAGTATTTAGCCTGAAGAATTTCAGCATTTATTTTAGAACAGTATATAATGGAAYAGCTTATCTGGGTCCTAAAATTGTTTATATTCTTATTATAATGAAGTTCAAGAGGGCCTTCTAGACTAAGAGGTTTAACAGTGTAAAAGATCTATTCATGGTCCTATTTATTAGTATAATATGCATGTGTTTCTCTGCATTACTCTATAATAAACCATTATTTCCACACAAAGAGTAAGATACAAAATTACAAAAGAATATGAATCATAGATAAAAAGAGGTGATATTTCACACATCAGAATCTGAGCTCAGCAAGAGGTGTTTTAGGTAGATCTCAGGAACACTGAAGGAGTCAATGCCTATTCTTACACATTGAAACCTCTGACAAAGATTATGAATTACTCTTAAGAAAGAATGCAAACGGGGATGTGTATTTAACAGTAAAATGCATTATACAGAGAAGTCTTCTGGCAGCATATGAGAGAGACTACAATGGAAGACAGAAAAATATACAAAAGTAAACAGTGCTGAAGTACTTTTTTCAAAATTGTTATTCGAAATAGATTTTTCTTTTGCATTTAAAAATAGGCAAAATGCATAGACACATTTAATTTCACTTAAAACTTAATTTCACTCTTCTAGTTAATTGTTTGCTTATCTTTATCYCAACCCATGAGTTTTCTAATTTTATTCTTAGTATTCTCTTTCCCATCTTACCAGATGGGAGTGAGCAAGTGGCTGTATGATGCTTAGTGACCAAGCAAAAGTTAAAACATAACATATCCCAAGTGAAATTCAGCACAGAATTAAAAAAGTACAAGGAAAATTTCCATTACTATCTCTCCACACAATGCATTCTCTAGGTAAATAGCTAAAGTACTTTATTCATGGGATGTTCAGTGTTCTTAAGACTGAGTAGGATCTCAGTTTTTGTTATGACCRCAACCTAGAATACCAACAGCATTTCACAAGCCTTCAGAATATTTTACAATCTATGAAAAAATTTCTTAATTTTTCCCCACTCTCCCCAGCTCTTTTCTATTTTTTCTTGGAAACTGTAGAATATTTCTTGTGTACTATTACTACTGTATGWCTTTTTGTCTATATAAAATATTGATACATTTACTCTTTAAAATAAACCAGATTCGTATTCACCTTTCTTCCTTACTTGCAGCTGTCATTGAATTAGGCTACCTATCAATGACCTAACCATGTTGATTCAGATTTTATTGACAGCAGTACTGTTTTTTTTTAAAGTATTAACACTCTCTGCTGGGCTATTCTGCAGACTGTCTCCAGTAATGAAATCATGAAGCCTTTTTCAGTTTGAAGAAAAAACAACAAAGACTGTAAAGGGTTTAGAGAAACACTTTCAAGTTAGGAAACTATGTGACCTTTAGCTAAGCTGTCCATGCCATTCTTTAGCAGTAAAAAATTTCTTTAGACAATCAGCTTTTTGGCTGGAATTTATCAGTTGTATTGTCCTCAGCTGGGTTAGAAACTCTTGCTTTAAGTCTCCTTTAGGCAACAACTTGCATGTCTCCTGCCTTCCACACATGTTTTCCTGTATTACATGTATGATAGGTATAGGTAAATATTCCTATTACAAATACCTATTATAAATAAAAYATATTTATTTGTTCAGTTTAAATCTAAAAGACAAATGTATTATTATATTTTTTGCCAGATTGCTTGTACATGTTCCTATCATGGTATCTGATTTGTGGCATAAAAAATRTATCATGCTGTGAACAAAAGAAGGRAGRCCTAAGCTAAACTCTGAAACTGTGAACTGTAAAACAATGTCATTCAGCCTCTGYTGTGAACTGAAATCTAGCACTCACTGGAAGAAAGACAAGAAGAAGGGACCTGGATTTGGGATTTTATTTATTAAATTTTCTGGCAAAATCCCCACATATGTGTTCTATACTTAAGTTTTGGTCTGTGTCAGCTTCAGAGATGTAGTAGGCACACTAAAATTATGTGCTGTTATTTGGCTGGACATCATATCCTGAATATTGCCCTAGTATCTTCTCTATAGCAATCAAGGTTAGAGAACTAATAGGAGCATAAATCTCCAACACAAAACTTGATCACTAAACCACCTTTTTTTCATTCAGCCTGACTATTAAGGGCACAATAACCTTTTTAATATCAATAATAAGAACATGAATGTATCTCAAATTCAAGACTCGCAATGCAAGATGTAAGTTATTCATATTTTCTACTAGGAAGTTCTTTGAAGTTGTTATTTGGTTAATCTATATTAAAAAAAAAAAAAAAAAAGAAAAATTTTGCTCTTTTATATACAGAGACATATAAGCATCTCCTGGAACAAAAAATACAACATCATACCCCTGAGAATTTCTTCAAAGGTGACTGCTGAGGTAAAATACCTGCTGTTGAGCATTTAGTTTCCTTGAACTTGAATTTCCTTGAAATATTGTTTCTCCCTCACAAGCTTACACTGCTACAGTTTTGCCCCTGATTCCTACTCCAATCTCTGTTTTACAGACCTGACCTAGTTTTAAATAGTACAAAAAACYAAAAGTGGCCTTCTATGAGTACATGTGCAAGTCACATTAAACCAAATATATTCAAGATATGTAACAATCTAAAGTTGCTGGATTTGAGCCCCCAGGTGGCATTAACTCATGCAAGACTACTGGCTGGCAGTAGGCTCCCGTGTTCTGCCCTTTTTTCCTGAAGTTAGGAAAAAATATAATTAAAATTTTTAAAATTTCCAAAGCCCCACCTTAAAAGGTGATGGGGAAAATCAAATGTCAGTGACAAAAGGCATACAAGATAACTGCTCCATGCTGCATATCTAAAATTTTGGAAAATAATACCCCAGACTTTGRGTTATAAGGCACAGGAATTCTACATTTTAGGATTTTCTTAAGAAAGTCATGTTTTCAGTAATTCTAAATTAGAAATACTCTTCTTGACACCAGTGGCATTCATTGTACTTTTAGTACCATTTTTTTATAAGTACCTTTCTAGAATAAGGTAGCTGTCTTCAATATTGTAATATCTAGAATAAGGTAGCTGTCTTCTAAGTAATTGTAACTGTAACAGTAAACTTTCATATAAATCATTGCTGACTTTTGTGCAGAGCTCCTAGAGTTCTGACAATTTTTTTGCTTGCTTTGTCAGCAAAACCATTTCAAAATTAAGCCCTACATGAGTTACACATCTAAGATCAAAAAAGTTCTTTCAACTCCAGCTCTAAATGGCCAGTTTCCTGAAGCTAACAGTGCTCAGCCCTAAATAAGATAAAAGCTGGTGCTGAGTTCATTAATATGAAATGAAGATGCAGCAAAAACCCAAAACCAACACAGTAAAACAGGCATTGTAATTGTTTCAGAATACAAAAATATCACTGAGGCAAAATCTTCTGTCACCCATGTGGTGATTTTAAATTCATATCAGGTAAAAATGYACATAGATGGGCTGTCAACACTGATGATAAAGATGATACTCCTGTTCTCTTACAGTGCCTCATCACCATCACATTTAGTATATGTGACCTGATACTGTCTGCTAAGAATTAATCCTGCTCCACTGCAGAAAGTCATTTGGGGCTACTGGTCTTCACGAAAGAGTCTTAATCAGATTAATCAAGAGCACAGGTACACTAGATTGATCAGTGTTCATGTTATGCTGCAGAAAGCATCAGACATTGGTGTACAGTCAAGGGAAATTTTTTTTCCAGATATTTATTTGCCTTTTTKTTTTTTTTTTTTTTAATTATTATAGCTTTAAGGCATGACGTTTTCTGAGTTCTGAATACAATCACGCTTTCTTGTTTTGGAGTGACATGTGACCAGATGAATTATCATTTGCATTTATCAGACAAAACTTATCTATTAGTAACATCTATCTCAAGCTCCTTAATTTCTTGTGTAGTTCATTATAAAGCAGGAGGCATAATCAATTTATATTTCAATTCTAAGTCACAGAAATATTTGAGAGAATGTATCAAAGGTTGCACGAGGATTGACTGAAATTAGCTAGGGAACATAAACTTCATGGCTTTTAAACTTCTCTGGAAGTCCAGACAGCATTGTCTTACTTGATTGCTTTTTGGTTTCTGTAAAGGTAGCAAAACACGAACACTGTGTGGTTATTCAAAATGCAGACCTCATCCTGCTCTGTTAATGGTCTTTAGCTGAGACATAAGAGTGAAAGCACAGACAACCAAGCCAATTTCTTTAAAAACAGCTCCACTGAACAAGCCAGAGCTAACAATTTAAGTAAGAATGCAAATGTTCTTGTGTAGGTAAACTGGTAATTATGTTTAAACACAGCTCATCATGTATTTATTGGGTTTTGATGGTATACTGAGGAGAGAACAAAAAGAAAGTGAAGAYGACAACAGAGGAAAAATGTAATTCTACAATAATTTAGCTGTCTTTTTTGTTAAAAAAAAAAAAAAAAATTGCAAACACAAGCAGGAATTAGTGAAAAACTATGTCCACCATGTCAATGTACCTCAAATTTTAACTTGGAAGGATAAGGTTTTAAAATTAAAGAATAGCTGCACTCAGGTCCATTTTAGCTTTAAGCATATACTCACCTGTGCAGTTTCTGGATTGAAAGAAACTACTTTCAGGCTGGCTAATGAAAAGCACCAGCAGCATGGCATAGGTCACCACCAGTGTGATGCATGTTCAAACTTCCTGACCTCGTGGTAATCTCTCATCAGAGTCTTCAGCAGCAGAGAGGAACCTGGCAAAATGGTTCCCTGACTTTCCTCTTTTAACTGGCAGAATTTGTAAGACAACTGTGAAATTTATAGCAATAATAAATGAGTAGATGGTTTTTCCAGTAAATATCCTTTCCAGTATTCCAAAAAATCAGTCAAGTCAAAGTGTTCGTACGTACTTTATACACACACACAGAGGCAAATATATACAAATACAAATATGCACCACAGTGAGCAGCCTAAGGACTTTAGATAGCACTCAAGGTCTTTCTTTCTTCCTCTTCTTTTTTGTTAATGAGCTTAAAGCACAGATGGGGGGAAACCAGAAGGCTTTTGCAGCCTTGGCTTTGTCTTGAGTGACAAGTAATATATAGAAACCTGCTAAATAGTTTTCATGATGTTTAAGTACTTTCTATTTCTTSCCAGACATAATCTACAATATTTCTGCTACCTTTTGTAATCAGTTTTTATTATGTATTTTAGTGTRCATGAATAGAGAATTTTGTTAGTGCTTGATTTAGAGCAGTTATAAATGTTCTGAAATAAACATATGTAGGTATGAAAATGTTTCATGTGTCTGATAGTACAGAATTAACCATGTGTCACTGCTAAAAAATACTTTCCTAATTTGAAAAGAAAATTAAATAACATTATTATGACTTAGAAAGATAGGAACTAGCATAAAAGAGTATTATAGTTTGTCACTCTTTTAATGATTTTTATTCCTTCAATAAAGAGTGAACCATTTATCTTGTCTGAACTAACAAAAAAAAAAAAGGCAAAAAGCCTACTAAAAGAGTTGTCAGTGCAATATAGCATAGAATATTACAGCTTCTATGTTACTCTGTTTTACACACACCAGTGAAAGGCTGCAATATAATTTAATTTGTCATTTATCACTAGGCTGGTCCCAAGTAGTATGAATGATCTTTGTGTGAATAAATAATTGATAAAGGGGATTTTAAGAAATATTTTTTAAAATTTGGCTTTTTAAGTGGTTTTTTAACCATTGCGTATTATATATTGTAAGATCGCATTAGAATAGGATCTCTATGCATAGATTATAAAACAATGAAAATAATATGCATCTTTTAGCTGAAATTAGATACAGCACCCTAAAGTAGGTGAAATTATAATATATTATCATTAATAATCTCTTTAAATAAATTATTCATAATTGGTTTAAAATCAAAAAAAGCAAAGGAAGTGCATATGGGAAATGAAAAAGTAAAACCACATTAAAAATAATTATTTCCAAAGTTTTAGAAATGTGTTGAATTTCTTATGGTGAAAACTTGGAAGCTGACTTTATGATACTGATAGGAGTATAAAGCTGGCACACACAAGTCATAACTGCAAATGTCAACCTTTAACCTTCTCAGCTAAAATGACTTCAAAGAATTCACTTGACCAAGTCATAACCTGAAAGCTAATGGGTTGAGGTCATTCTGGCTCTGATGACCTAAAAGGCACATRCAGGTCATGCTTCAGCACTCAGTTGTTAGTAAAGCTTCTTAGCACACATGAAACCGTGGGCATTGAAATCTTTATCTCAAAAAGAATTTTTAAAATTCCTCAGAGTTTCTCTGAGCCTGAGTTCCTCTGGCTCATTTGCTGTGCTTCCTTTCTCTGCACAGTAGAATTCATGCAGAACTGTGCTATGCTATCAAGGAAAAAGCGACTCCCTGGGACTGACTGTATACATTGCTTTATGGTTTTAAAAGCCAGCTACATTTTTTGCACTCAGTGAAGATCCCTGCCACAGCATAGCCCTCATTAACCTCTCTGTCTCATAGAGCACTTATGCATGGGGAGAGCAGGGCTTGGAAGGAAGACCTGAGTATGACCTAAGGCAAGTGAAATTATTTTCACAGTTATGTGAGGCTATTTGGGTGTTTTCTTCATATGTTGCCGATGCTTTGTGCTGTATTAAATTATATTGTTTGCTCACTGAGCTCTTAGGGAAAGGAGGTAAAAGCAAGAGCCTGAGAGATGAATGGATGGATGGACGGACGGATGGATGGATGGGTGGATGGATGGATGGATGGATGGATGGATGGATGGATGGATGGATGGATGGATGGATGGACGGATAGCAGGCAGAACAGAGAAATCCCAGTTTGTGATTGAAACTCTGCAGGAACTTTGCTGCCATTTTCTGTGTAACACCAGAGAATGGGTGCCTGAGACCACAGGTTTGAAGACATTGACACACCTAAAACAACATTTTTCCTTTCTGGGGAAGTAAGAGTGGACTTTTTGTTAATGGGTTCTTCACAAAACAAGGATTTAACTCGTTCCAGAGGTTYAGCTGATGTGATTTAAGTATTAAATAATTGCTTTGCAATTTAAACTGYATATATCCTTGCAGAGGTACTTTGCTCATTTTAAATGTCTTCTGCACAAAGTGACTTAGAGAGGAACTGCAATGATCATACATCAGACTAAGCCGAGGATGCAAAAAGGGACAGAGTATTTATTCAGTGTTGCCACAATTAATCAAAACTGAATGTAGCTGAAAACAACCATTTAGAAATGGTTAAAAATGATACTTAAAAAAGTATCACATATACTCCGTTTGCACACAATATCTACCACTCTTTTGTCCAAGTGATCTTCATGCACTTCACCTGAAAGAGATGGAATTCTTTACAATTTGGGGTTTTTTTTTCTTTTTCTGGCAAAAAAGAAAAATTAATGATTAGCTGATTGAAAGRCGATTAGAAAAGAGACATAACAAAACAACTGTCAGTAGTATTGCACAGTGTCACATATTCTGGCTTGGGAGATTTGTCTTGGACATTAGGAGAAAAGGTTTACCATGCATACTGGGAAAGTAGTGCAGAGCTGTAACAGGCTATGCACAGAAACTGCAGGATCGTTGTCCTTGAAATTTTCCAGGACTTGCCTAAACCTGACCTAGTGCTGGATTTACACTTACATTAGATGAAGGCCAGGCAAGATGTCCTCCAAGATCYCTTGTCACCAAAAATTCTATGAAATACCGTACTTTATAGGTAAATTAACTGAAAAATATCAGTTGTCTTTTGTACAAAATGCAGAAAGAAGGACAGACTGTAAGCAGTGTTACTGTTCTTTTAGTTATCTGTGCATGTGTTTTGATGTTGATTACTGTCTACCAACTTGCAGATCAGAATGAAAGCTTGGTAAGGATGTTGTTGGCACTAACCATTTCTGACCTGAATCTCCTTCTGGACGACAGGATTTCACAGCATGTGTATTAGACTTAGTCTTCTACCCCGCCCTCTGTTTTATATTAACGTCCTTCATGCCTTAATCCCTTCTGACTTTATTCTGTCCTTCCAAATCAAATAATGACAGAAGAATGTTAGCTTTGAAGCACACTGATTWCTAAACTATTTCTGCACCACAGAAGCTTAACCTGAATGTCACARTGTAACTACAGTTAAGAAAAATGGGTATGTGTGTATCTATTTGAAATCTGAATCTTCCCTTTAGGAATGTCTCTGGTAATTGAGGGAATATCATGAGGCAAATTCTTCCAGATATGATTCACAATTCACAATAAAAGTAATCATATAACAGTATCAATTTATCATTTATTATCTTCACACTTGGAATTGGCCCTGAACAATAAAATGAAGGGTTACTAACACTAYTCTTCTTTCTTTGTACTAGTACAAATTCTCAAGTGCTCAGCTCAGAAGCACTACTAAAGAAAAAATTAAAGTGTAATTGAGAATTTGCTTGCTCTAAGAGGAGCAGGACATGAGGGTTTGTTATGAAGCATCTGAAATTCYAATATTGTGCATCCCTTTTCTTCAAAATACATCCAGCAAGGGAAAAACAAAAACTAAAATCCCAGCCTTATGCAAAATTCTTAACAGATTAAAGAACTTCTAGATTTTTGAATTACAGCTACCTCTGTTATTTCATTTAGATTGCCACCGTTCTGTGTTTAAAAGGGGGTTTACTAATTATATTAATCTTATTATAGCTGATAAGTATGTCATTCACATGGGAGTGCAGATTCCACACACCCTGAAAACCAATAAGCAAGTATATAGATGGCAAGCAAGAAAACTGATTCACAATAAATTCTGGGTCAAACTGAGTTAGTAATGTGTTTTAATGACTATTGAATATAGGTTCTGTAACAAACATGTTGCAGAAAAAATAAGTATAGCAATCCAGCTATAACAAAAATACACACTGCATATTTTTTTTATCCATGAATACACTATAAAATTTTTCAAGCACCAAATTTTACCCAAAGTCTCAGAATTTAAGTGGCAAAAAAACCCCAAAAAAAGTTGTGAATTGATTAAATTGAATTTTTTTTTTAGAATTATAGGATTATCTCATTTGTTTCCATTTTCCACTGTTGCTTAATTATTTAACTTAAAACGTTGTTCAAAACAGTGATACAAGCCTCCCCTAAATTCAYTATTCTTTTACAAATTACATTCATGACAACACTATAGTCTGAGAAACTGAATCAGAAAAGTTCA
>QVAJ01000025.1:4463882-4500856 GCA_003546035.1 Mixornis gularis | reverse complement strand
AACTCCTCAAGAGCCAGGAGAAAAAAAAAAAAAAAAAAAAAAAAAAAAAAAAAAAAAAAAAAAGAAAAAAGAAAAAAGAAAAAAGAAAAAAAAGAAAAAAAAAGAAAAAAAAAAAAAGGAAGGGCTTGATCTTACTGATCTTACATTGTGGTTTGCAGGAGGGAAAAGCACAGAGAAGCCCAATGATGCATTAATGACAGCCTCTAAATGTCCTGCCTATCAGCAAAACTAAGGCCCACAAGACAGGAACAGAAGGTAAGCATGTAATTTGTGATTTTTTTTAACCTGTAAAGCCTTCAGTAGAGTTGAATTCAAACGGTCACAAATGTTTAGACAAATACAATGTTTCCAGAATGAACACTGCAAAGGTARAAGGAGGAAGGAGGAGTTGTATGTGTGCCTTAACTCTAAATTAACCTGCTCTGGACTAGAAGCAGCCTAGATGCAAGTACTGATCATTGCCCAGGCAAATTTACCTTGCCTCTAAAGTAACTTAGCTCCTTCATAGCAAGTCAGAAATGTAAACTCTAAAACTGTCTAAAGGGACTATTCTGAGGGCATCATCATTTGAGTCATGTATTTTATTCTTAGCTTACTTATTGCTCCCATTGTCTTGCCCTGTTACTCTGAGAGAGGATTTATAAAAGACTTATTTCTTTTCAGCATTTATCACAGCACTGAGCTATCAATAGACAAGTGAAAATTCCTAACGTCATTTTCTTGATACAAAGCATAGAACCTCTCAGGTTAAAACAATGTTGCCCAGGGGATGCATCTAATTGTCAACAATCCCATTTAATAGCAGTTAAGCACATGTTAAATGGTACATTTTCACCCACGTCCTTGCCTTCATTCCTATAGGCAAGAACAAATATTAAGATTCTGAAGTGCTTGTAGCGAAAGCATTTCAACATTCACAAATTATATTAGAGAATAAATTTAAAGTTTAGACAATTTTAGAATATCTAATTTTACTTGTTTCTAGTTTATTTTTCCCTAGTTATTCCAATATGTATTTTAGCTTTGGGCTGCTTACCAGCAAATTCCATTAATTCTGAAAGAATGATCAAGGACAACAGTTAACCTGCTTATATAGTCTGATTGAGGATGGTAAAATACTTTGATTCTGATGGAATGAGGTCAGTTCCTAACAAATTTGTAGCTGGTAAGAACTGAAATGTAAGTTAGGACAGTCTAAACCATATTCACTTTGCACTCTGATAATAAATGTTGCCTAAAATCTTACCTGATTTATGATGGCATAGTTGATCATTAAATGTAAGAAAAATGAAATGGAGAATATAATGGGAGATACATGCCCAAGACAATGACTGATATCAACAAGCAATTCAACAAACACATATAGACTGAACCATCATAAATGTGACTGGGGTTAGAAGACCAAAAACTGAGCTAGATTTTTTTTTTTCTGTCATTCAGATTCTTCATGATGCACCAGTGATTCATGATATTACAGTCACACTGTTGAGGATGTAGACTTCTTCCAGGTGTATGGTTATATCTGTGCTTGTAGTTGTTCTCTCATTCACACAGTCACTCAAAACCAGACACCCAAGACTGAAAATTATGAAAGCTGAAATGGTGCAAACAAGGAGAAAACAAAAAGGGCAACAAAACATGATTTTCTGGCTTYTCATTAGGTTCCTGCACTTTTGAAAATTTCCTCACTATCCATTATCACAAATTGCTTATAATGTACGACACAATTTAATCAATAAATATAAATGGTTGGGGTGGGGTTTTTTTTAGAATTTGATGATAGGTTCTTTATTTCTGAGTGTTTCCATTACATGATACCTTTCCCTTCGACTAAAGAGCTAAAATTGAAATGTCACTTTTTTTTTTTTTTTTTAAATCATTGAGATATGCTTAGGTGTTTCATTCTATTTTTGTAATTATTTCATGACTCCTTTAAAACTGTTATTTAGAACATTGCCCTTTATTTTTTTTTTTAATTGTATTTTCCTTTAGGACAGATGAAATAAAAGTTTGAAAGAGAAAGACAGCATTGGCCACTTAAAGAGTTTAACAAGACTCAAAAYGCAAGCAAAAATAAAACAGATTCTTTAGAGTTCTGTCTTGTGGGGAACAGAAAAATTATGCTGCTTCTTTGCATAAAAGGAGAAATTGCATTCATTTCAGCTAAGTAACTAGACAATATAGTCTTAGTATGGGTTAATCTGTTGGTACACGACATTGTTTCTACTTGGAGAACATTTTGATGAAATATTTATGAGGTCAGGTTGTTCTGGTAGAAAGGGTTTTGACAGTAAGAGCAGAAAATGGAGAAAGTACATCAGGCTTTCAGTGATGAAAAAAGACCAAGGAGGAAGAAAAAAGGGAATAAAGGGAATTGTATTTTATCGTAAAAATAAATTATGTGCAGGGACATAAAGATGAGGGAATGAGTTACAAGATGGGGGAAAAGAATAGGGAAAATAACAAGGTTATGAATATGAAGTTCAATTAAGTTATCAGAGTACACACTGAAGCYGCAAAACTGAAGATATGAACAAATATATAAAGTGGGATTGCCTCCGTTTTCTGGTCTTTGATGTGAAGTTGCTCTGCAAGTGCAAGGAAGTGGAATATTGAAAATTATAAGTTTGTCAAAATAAGGTTTTAAAAGAAAAAAAATAATAAAAAGTCAAGACATGAAAAATAGTGAATTGTAAGAAGAATCAGCCAAAGCAGAGGTGAATTGAAGGAAAACAAAAAGGGCAAAAAAGCAGGTGAAAGGCCTAGAGAATAGGTTGTGTGAGGAGCTGCTGAGGGAGCCTGAATTTTTAGCCCAGAAAAGAGGGGGCTCAGAGGAGATTTCATTGCTCTCTGTAACTCTCTAAAAGGAAGGTGGGGCCATGTCAGGGTCAACCTCTTCTCCAGCAACTAGTGACAGGACAAGAGGAAATGAACTCAAGCTGTGCCAGGAGAGGTTCAGGTTGGACATCAGGATGATTCTTCACTGAAAGGGTGATTGAATGCTGGAACAGGCTGCCCAGGGAAATGGTGGAGTCACCATCCCTGCACCTGTCCAAAAAATTACTGGATGTGGTACATAATGCTTTGGTTTAGTTGATATGGTGATGTTTAGTCAAATGTTACGATCGAGGATTTTAAAGATTTTGTCCAACCTCAATGAGTCTATGATTTTATGAAAAGAAGCCACCACTACTACCTTGGGAGTCCCTGGGAATATTAAGACAATGGCCCAGCATATGCCTGAAAAAGATTTAAAGAATTTCTCAATCAGTGGGGGTCAAACACAACACCAGGATACCCCAGTCCCCCACAGGGCAGTCAATTGTTGAAAGAGCACACCAAACAATCAAACAAGTCCTTAATCAACAACGGACGGACAGAGACAAGCTCTCCCACTGAGAGGCTCTGTAAGGCTCTTTACACTATAAATTTTTTAAACARTTCATTTTCAGAGCCTACTCCCCCCTGCTCAGACACTTTTCTAATTTGACACAAGCCAAACTTAATGAGAAGCTACCCGTGCTGATTAAGGACCCCAAAACTAACAAAGTAACAGGCCCCTTTCCTTTAGCAACTTGGAGCAGAGGCTACGCTTATAAATCAACATCATCAGGCCCCAGGTGGCTCCCAAGCAAAAATGTCAAACCTTATCTCRGCCAAGCAAATACAAATTCACCACCTATTAACCAAAACCCTCCCGAGTCAAACACAGACAACCCCAAGGACCAGACCAACACAGCCTGGAGAACGCGACGCCGCAGACTCACCAGAAGATTTCCAACCAGCTGTCTCATCACCAGGAGCATGAGAGACAACAACATCAAACACAGATATTTGACAGATGTCTGGTCTTAGTCTGGATGAGTTCTCCTTCTCCTTCCTCTCCAGCTTGTAGCCTCCTCTGCCCATCCCTGTACCCCAGTTTTCTTACCCTTAAACTTAACTTTCGTTAACCCTCTCACCTAACCCCTCCCGCTGTTCTTTTAGAACAAAAAAGGAGGAAGAGAGGGTTGGTGGGAAAAGGTGAGAAAAGKTTGAGAAAAAGAAAGTTCAAGTTTAGTTACATAAAGCACTTACATTCCTTAAACAGAAGTAACCTTACCGACCACACAACCATCAACAAGTACAGCCATGACAGCCAAGAGAGTGCCTGAGGTGATGTTGGTGGCAGTGGCCCTGTTCTTCACCCCATTCCCTGGCAGAATTGGGTAGATTTGCTAAAGAGCATGTGCCAGGCAGTGAACAACCCCAAAAACCCCCAGCTGTTAAAAAGGACAAGGGAGATACAAACAATGGAAAGGATGCCTAGCAAGTTGAAGGTACAGTTGGACCTGTGGGACGTATGGGATGGGTTAGTTTCTTTTTCTATGGAATCTTTTAATAGCTTTTGTTGTTTCATGTTTGTTCAGTTGTTTAAAACGTTATCTGTAAAAGTCTCTGGGGGAAGCCTTCATAATTAATAAAGAAGAGGGAGTTGTGGAGGCCAGTGTACCTCCTAAACCAGAGCACCTGAGGCCTGCTCGGAGGAATGTCCCTTAATCGGGACAAGTCCTTTCATGTTAGGAAGAGAAGAAGCTGYCTTCTCCCAGAGTTCTTTGGTTGTTATTAAATGCACCCCAGTTCTGCTCTCCCAGTTGGCCCATTGGCCTCCCCACCCCTTTCTCCTTTATATGTCCTTCCCCATGAATGTTCTCCCTTTCTCAAAACCACACTGGCCCTGGTTTGGTGCAATCCTCCTCCTACATTCCACCCCTGTTATGAAGTTCTGTAAGACTCTTAGAATGAGGATGAAATAAGAGTGCAATGTCATTTATTGTATTTTTCTGTATCATTGAGACTGTGAAGGACTGTTGAACAGTATGAAGTATTACTTTTAAAAGAGTTCATTTATTGGTCTCATAATGTGGAAACAGAAGAAGCAGGTGGGACAAACTGGCAGTAGAATTGGTCACATGGAAAAATTACCACATTTTTGAAGTGTAAACATAGGATTAAAGGTAGCACAAATTTTACCAGACAGTATATTTATTGTTTGGAAATCACCAATTACATTCTTGCCATAAAAGTAAAAACTTGGAAGTCAAAAATATAGGTATTGTATTGCAAGGCACATATTCCCAAAGAATGTGAAGGGCCTCATTTTTCTCATATTTATATTACAGTAATTTAAGGAATACAAAGGAATTAAGGAATTTAAGGAAGACAAAAATCAATCATAGTTTTACCTTAGGTTCACTAAGCAAGGATTTACTGTCCAGTTCATCCTTTCCTCTTCTCATAGCCACAAACAACTCAGGAATTTTGAGGACTGGCAACTTACTGTCAGTTTTTGAAGGTCCACATCCTAAGAAGAGGTCTAGCATCTAATTCCATAAGAATAGAGAGGATACATCCAAATCGGCTTTGACTGAAATAAGTCCATGCAAAATTGACTTTATTTCCAGTGTGCTTACCTCAATCTTTTTAAATCAGTAGTTAATAACATGAAGTAGAAAAATTATTTCTAAAATATATGTTCCCTTTGCACATAGGAAACCATAATATATCATACCTGTGTGACTGCTGCATTTTTTGTGTCCCTTTGTCCTATCACTGACCTTATAAATATGTATTCCTATCTATTCAGTACTAAGCACTTGTGATTGGAATTAGTATTAGTGCATATTTAGAACTGATTAAACAAGTGAAAAAATTAGAGATGTTTGTTCTAAGGACAATAACATAAAAGTGATATGAGTTCTAAGACAGAAATATTCRGGGACTTGGGATGAAAACCTGCACCTTGTAGGTATTTTTAGAATCATTTTAATTTGGCAGCTAGCTATTTTTTCCCTGCATAGATTGTTTAATAATGTTTCAAATTTAACAAGTAAACATTCTGATTAGAAATATATAATGATCTATACCTCTTCAAGATTTCAGAATTTCATTCTTCACTGTATACATTAAAGACTATGTGATCTTGAAGGACTGCTAGAAGGACACATACCTAGTCAAGGCATTACAACAGGTTAACATCAAGCTTGTAGAAGAAAGAGCTAAAAATGAAACAAGCCAAAAATCCCCTTCATTCAAATTTCTTTAAATATCCATGTATAAACTGAGTAGAAATGTACTTTTGCGCTAATTTGATTAACATGAGGAAAAATCCTATTTCTGCCTGTGGTGTGCAGTTATCAGAAAAGGCAGAAAATCAAAATATGTTGTTTTCACCTTACAGACTTTAACTGTTGTGAAACATGGGGATTAATATCATTAAAGGCTTTTACCTCAGATAATTAATCATGTAATTGGCTGAAATAAAAGGGCATCCCATTATTGCATACAGTCAGGCTTACTTATCTGCTCACTTCTGTTAGTTACGAAGCAAAGGAAAAGGTGGGAGGTATACCTTTTACAAGAGAAGAAGGAAAAATCCTGTTGCAGACTTTCACCTAGTACTCTGATGGTTCACTGCAAAATAAACTAACTAATTCATCTGACTTTTTGCAAATCAATCCCAATTCATCAGAGCCTTTTTTTTCCTAACTTTAAATAAATGCTAACCCATTTGATAAGTTAACTGTGACCTGTAGGCTGTTTGCAATTACTTTGTTATGGCTTTTGGCTAAACATTACTCATGCTGTGTTTACTCACTGAAGTTTACACTTCTTTTGCTCTACYTGGATCATTCATGCTGCTTAGAACTGAAAGTAGAAATAAGAAATATTTTCTGAAATTCTTATCATCAGTGGTAAAATTACACCTAACTTCAGATGCAAAATCACTTTTAAAAATGCATCCTTAATCATCTTAATATAGAAGCGCCTCTAATACTGGAGCTCCATAAATATAAAGCATATAAAATCATCTGTGCATCTAAAAAAGATTTGCTATTTCATTTCCACTTAGCCTATAATCCCTTATCAGTAATGCAACTATACACATGCTACGTAATATATATAGCTACATAGATTTAATATGTGACTGTGCAGGGCTTTCTTCATCTGCTCAGCTGCTTGCAGCTAATGGACTGTAGCAATCTCCTTTAGCAAAGTGTTTGCAGCTAACCCTCCCACCAAGYCATTTTCTCTCCCACCCTAATACTAAATAGTGCATGACATCTTAGTTATGAGTGCTACTTAGGGGCTGTCACAGCTGAATGGTATGCATCACAGAAGTCTTCTTCTGAACCAGGACACTAGCACTGAAGGCTATAAACACAAGAATGGAGCTCACTTGTAGTGCCATCTGTCCTTTCAAAATAATATGGAGCATAACTTGTGTGAATGTACAAGGGCAAAGTGACACCCTTGAGCTGTTACATTTACTACACATTTTTGGTATTTTTAACCTACCTCTGTGAAGATGAAAAGTTACTAACCATTGTGTCATTGGATCTATACTTACAGAATCAGAGATGATCAGCTAGGAAAGCAGAATTTAGAAAGAATTTTATGGGAAGTTGAAAGTGATGCTGTTGTCTCTTAAGGATTCTATGCTTCTTGAAGTTTCTTTTGTTTTCACCTAAATGCTTCTCTCATTGTAGATGAAATATCTGTGTGACTTTTGACTAAACTTACTTATAGATAGTTGTAGCACTAAAGGCATTATTAAACTAATCCAAGGCTGTTTGTTACGTATTTACCATGGGCCACAGAAAGGAAATTTTTAATACGTTGTTGAGATTGCAAGAGTTTTTATATTGGTTGGAAGTTATCTACAAACATAAATCAATCCATTGATCTGASACAAAAAATCTTTGAAGATCAGTTTAAAATCAGTGAGCTTGAGAACCATCCCTGCTGCTATGACCTGTGTTGTCTGGGGACTCTGAGGGTGGGGCTGRTACTGTCTGGATGCTGCAGAAGCACTGGGTGCCATAAGGAGCTTGGGAGGAGGCAAGGGCCAGCCCTCATTGACCATTTTGTGACCAGAGGACCAGGTCAAACTTCCCAGTGAGGCCTCTGCTGACTTTTGTGATCTTTCCAAGGACCTTACCCTTTCTTTTGGATGAGATGTCACACATGGCCTTTATGGGGCTGAGGTTAGTGCTTGGGGCTCATGCTGGTCTGTGTGTGCTCAGCACAGGACAGAGTTTCCTGGCATGCCCTTACAGGAATAGGAGAGAGGCTCTTCTGAGCCCACACTCCAACTGCTTCCCTTGGCAGCAGGATGGAAAAGGCAAAGTGGAAGATGAGGTTGGCAAACCTGTCCCCACAGAGGCAGGTGGTGTGGAGCCTGCAGGGAAGATTGGTCTGGGGAAGTAAAATGGGAGAGAACAACTCTCAGGGAGGAGAGTCATCATCTGGGCACAAAGAGCAATGGCCACACAGCGCAGCTGTGGAAGCAGGACCCTGCCAAGGCTTGAAGCTTGGTGCCAGGTAATCCAGGGCTGCTTGCACTATGGATATCCCCAGGAAGCAGAATCCTTGATCCCATCTGCAGCCCTGCTCTACCACCTTCATGACAGTGAAACTGGCTGGCATGTTGTTCACTACATCTTCCTTCTTTCCCTAGAAGATTAGAGTGATTTTTTTATGGTTTTTTTCAGACCTCAGGACCTTTCCTAAGTCACTATGGTGCTTTATTTTCATAGAAAAATTTATTTTCACTTCTATTATCAACCAAGTGAAACAACATAACCTGGATGCAATAATGAAAAATTTTACCAGTTGGTTTCAGGTTTTTTTAAGTTGCTCAGTGTGCATTCCCTAACTAAGTTCAATGCAGACATTGTCTCAAGTGAAGCAGGTGCTGCCAGCAGCCAGCCATTGAGGGGGACCATGGCTGCAGTMATTGAGCTGAAAGTACTTGCTTGTCCAGAAGGTCTGATGGGTAGGCATCAGCTGGGGAGAGTCCATGTTCAGATCAAATCATTCTGATAATTTCTGTCTGAAGATGCAGAGTAATTGGTTGGCTAGAAATACACCTTTAAAAACATCACAGCAGTGATTCTAATGGATTTGTCAGAGAGAGTTCTACAGAGAGGTTAAAACTGGCTGTCATTCCACAACATTAGTAAAAGGAATTAAATCCTTTGGTAGAATGATATAATTTTGTTTAGAAATAACAGTGAGCTGTTGCCTTTAAAAAATGTATGCCTACATCATTCAACTGGCTTTGATATCTATTAAATTTTTGTAATATTTAAATGTAAGGAGGGGAAATATTATAAAGTGGCATATGGGTTTTGGGTTTTTTTCAGTCATTTCTGTACTATACTGTTTATTTGATCCATTTCCACTCAGCAAAATGAAGACATACCTGAAGAAGGAGTAACCAGGACAACATTACACTTACCAGACACAACATAAGGTGAAGTTTTTAATGGAAATTTTAAAGCACTTAAACTAATAAAAGTGCTGTATATCTTTAAACAGAATAAAAAATAGTAGTTTTGTCAAGTTTTGAATAGGTTTACACTTTGTTTTCATRCATACCAAAGACGGCTACTTCATATTACTTCATACTTCATTCAAACATATTCTCCTATTATGTTAGATTTAATAAAAGAGGATAAAAGTCTATGCAATAGAACAGAAAATACTAATCCTTCCACCAGGGGCATTCTAAATTATGCTGTGTGACAACTTTCCCAGCTGGGACTCCAGGTGGCTYTAAGTGTGCCATAGCAGTAATAAAGCAGACTGCATTTACCCACACAAGCTCTGATCTGGAGTATGTATTTAAAGCTCAAATTTTTAAAACATAAATTTAAATGCTATGTTGGCCTGCTGTCTGTAAATGCACACGTATCTTCTTTTACACATAAGAAGAGCTACACTAATCTCTACAGAGAACACTCACTTGAATTAGTTAAGCCTAAATGTAAAGAACGGGTGCAATTATTCTCTAACAAGCAATTAATCAATTAAAGGTGATTTTCTACAAAAGCCAAACCAAATGAAAACTCTGCTCCAATAAGGAAAGCATGTTTTCCTGTATCAATTAATATGAAATATCATTTTCTACCCTACATTCCACAAAATTTCAGTTGGATAAAAARTCTTTTTATTCATTGCAAAATTCATGATAGCTACCTCTCTAACTTCATTGTTATTTTCATTAAGGATAAGTATGATTTTCTGAAATAATAGCTGTCTTCTCTATAAAACCATAGGCAAAAAGATGAATAGGATATCCATTTCTAAACAAATCTAGAGTAATTTTGTTCTCTAAGCAGTTGMATAGAAGCTAAAATTAACCATTTCTAACACAAAAAGTTATCACAAATCACATCCTCTGATTATAAGAAAAAAAAAATTAGAAAAAAATGGGCCATAATTTGTTTTTATTTTTTTTTTCCATCTGGGTGATTTAAACTTCCATATGAAATTAGAAGGATCCCTAWTATTAATATAAAGTATTATGACAAGAAAAAGAAGTGCCAAAATGCAAAGTAATAATTTCTATTATGTAGCATATTGTGGCTTAGGAATTTGCCACATGCATGTAGTGTTCCATTAAGTTTTTATTCTAATGTGATGATTGTCATAAATGTTGGCTCTCTGCAGAGACCACTGAAGTATAGAAACTGTGGTGGTAGTTTCCATTATGATATCAATGTATCTTTTTCTTGAACACAAGTATTTGTCTTGATTTTGTTTAAAGCACTTATTTCTCRTTAGTAAAGATCTTTGTAAACTCAGCACTATAATATTGCTGAAGATTAATGGACTTAAAATGCACAATTTACTTCATTAAATCCTTAGTTAAATACTTCAGACACTTTRCTAGTGCTAAAATGTTTTGAACATMTTTTACTTCATCCAAAGTTAAGACACTGAGTTAAACTCATCTTAAACTTTTCATTCCAGTGTTCTATAGTTCAACTTCATTTAAAATATGTCTATTAAAAGCAAAGTCAGCTTTACTCCTCTCTCACTCTTTTCATTTGTAGTTATTTCAGTAGGTCAGTTACAGTCTCTCACAGCTTGATAAAACAATTTGCACTAAATAGAACAACTAACAGAATTTGTGTAAGGTAAATCAATAGAAATGAAAATTATAAGGAAATATTCAGATAAAACTGACAAAACAGAGTCAAAACTAATTTTTAGGTTCTTCAGAAATCAATTTCTCAAAATAAGTATCTAATATCATTCTTACTCATATCTCACTTGTTCATTCAAATGAAAATAATGCTAAGATCTGGARATTTCTGCTCCTCTACTGAAAAGAAATTTTGTTACTCAACTGCACTGTTCAGTGTAAAGTTACAAATAGACATTATGCTAAAGACTTTCCATAAGTCTGTACTTGCAAGGCATTGTTCACATACTTCTCATAGCCTCTTCTTTTTTTATGATCTTGCAGGCACTTTCAGTGTCCTCATAGATTGTTTTCCTGCACTGGGACTGAAAAAGCCAACCCCATTTCTGTTCCTATGTGTACTTGTATTAGTAGAATAAAAGAAATGAGGATTTCATGAGGACTCTTTCAATATTTCACCAAAGGGTCCTTTTTTCAGAAACAGTCTAAGGAACAATATATTTCACATTAGCTCTTACTTGCTTACAGTAAGYAGATTAAAAATACGAACTAAATTAGAAATTATTAAATGAATCAACAAATAGGACAAATATGAGAAAAATTAATCTTATGAGGGGGGACACAATTTTCAGTGAGAGGACTGTTTCTGAGGAAAGACTTTGACCTTCGAAGATGTTAATGGTTTTGAATACACCTAACTAAAGTTGTGTTGCCTCTGAAAATCAGATCTTTTGAGGCTGTTTCAAAGACAGAATCTTCAAGCCATTTATCATTTTACAAATTTTTTATTTGTCGGTTGACTTGCCATTTAGTGACAGTAGGTTAGGCAAAAGCAATGAAATTAGGGGAAAATTCTCAGGTGGCAGAAATRACACATCTCCAGTGATATAGCACAGTGCAAACATGCCCATCTTTGTCTACAATTCTAGGAACATACTTGCCTAAGAGGCACACTAAATGGTGCCACTTGCTTGTACCTTTGCTTGAGGCTGCCCAGCCAGAGCACATAGCCCAGGTGTAGATTTACTAGGGAGGTTAGGTGTGAATTTTGTTCCCCAGACATCAAAGCTACAGGCTAGACATAGAAAAATAAACCTATGYTGCTGTGCAGAGACTGAAAATTGTTACACTCCTACCAAAATTCGTCTTGCAAGTCCAACCCTTCGTTTGACTTAAAGCAGGGACATGACCCTATTTCTACTTGTGTCACAGCTGAAGTCTCCTGCGATGCAGCTGCACCAGCCTGCTACAAGCTGCTGCAAGAATCTCTGACATGGAAGTACACTGCCAAAAAGATGTGCCATGAATTTCAATTTTGAGTTTATTTTGAACTATATGAAACTTCAGAAAAGACTTAAGGCATGCTGCAAAGGATAATAACTGGAAGAATTGCAAATTGCAGTCACTGTATTAAACCTTCAGTTATCTATCATACAAGCAAATCTACAATTCTGTATKTGTATAAAGTTCTACTTACTGCTATAGCTAAATCTTCTAATTATAGTGACAGCTCTGCTGGTATTCAATTCACATTAAAATTAATAGTGAGAAAACAAAGCTCACCAAATAAAAGTACATAACACCAAATAGAAAAGTGCACACCCATATTAGTGAGACTACAATTAAGACCTAGCTGGATTACAAAATTTTGCTCTGCAGACTAAGTCATTTAAAGAAACCTGTGATTAAAGGCATACAGTGACTGCCAGAATCCTTTTGGAGCCTCTGTGTTTAGCACACTGAATTAATTTCTGTTTTGTTTTGTTTTCTTTTCTTTTCTTTCTATGCCTATTTTCAAATCTCTGACAGCTAAGCTATTTTCTTTTCTCTTCCATTGGCTGGACCTGGTACATGTTGTGTTCAGGCRAAAATGGAGGTTTGCATTTACAAGGGAGAGATTGACATGCTGTCATAAGGCCAGCAAAGGCTAACATGATTAGTGCACATGCACAATGCTATGACATGGATGGAGAGGGTGAAAGAACTAGATGTGTCCAGATTCAAGAGAAGATGGTTATAGAAACATCTCCTGTTATCTACAGCTGCTGAAGTCAAAGACAGAGATGCTCCTCCAGGAAGTGATAAAATTCTCTAACTATTAATTTTAATTTTATTTAATTGCCAGCAGAGCTGTGATTTTATTTGGGATACCTGCTAGCTGTAATAAAGATTAAAACTTTAGACCAATAATAACACTTCTATGTCTACCTGTGTGATAGACAACTGAAGATTTAATAGGGCACCTCTATTGCAGTTCTTTCAGCTTGGCCCTCCCTGAGGGGGCAAAAACCAAAAAGCCAACAGACACCATTTSCAACAAGAAAAATTCTGTCTAGATATTAGAAAGAAATTTATGGAGTTATAATGGTCAGAAATTGAAACAGTTGCCCAGAAAGAGGGTACAAGGGCAAACTTGACTAGACTAGACAACACYCAAAGAACTTCATTGATGGAAGTATCATGCTAAGACAGGGGTTGGTTTGTATGTCTTCCAGGAGTATGTCTTTCCAACTTCAATTGTCTGGAATTTAAAAAACTTACATTAATCTCCAAGTAGTGTACAAATTGCAAAAATAAAATTAAATGTTTTATTAAAAATAGTTAGGAAGTTCTGAATGCGAGACAGAAATCAGTGGAAAACTAATTCTAGGAGTAGCTGGAAACAAATCTCAGAAACATATATTGAAAAAGGACTGAATCACTTTCTTAAAAACCTTAAATAAGGGCTTTAAGTAAGAATTTTTTTTAGTTTGTTCTGAAAAGTTTGCCATGATGTTGTCCAGAGAAGCTTCACAAATGAACATTTAGCATGTATACACTTGTAGTACAAATTTCCTTATATAAGCTACATATGTTTTCTTAAGGCTGACTTCCCGTAGGTGTAAAAAGAGGAAGTAGAAATATCTATTAACAAAAGTGCCAGAAAAATAAATATATTTTTCTTTGTTWCTTTCTCTTCACACTATTGCAAACTTGAAAAAAAAAATCATCCTTTTTATAGTTTTATATATAATTCTTTATCCTAACCTTTTGTCCTCTCACTTCCTAACAGTAGAATTAATCATTCCATCTCACTGGATTCGGTGATTGCATCTTGAAGAAGTTTAAAAAGCCAAACTTTTCCTGCCTCCATAAATTCCTTTCTTTAAGGATTTATTTTTTTTTTTTCCCTACCAGGGGTGTGTTAAAAAAGCACTAGAAATAGTTCCTACATATTTGAGGTACCATGTATTTATAGTTTCATCTATCCTTGCAGTCACTAAGGTGTTTTCTGTTTTCATTGTCAATTGTTGGCCTTCTAAGTGTGTTACAGAAGAAAGAAGCGGGAAGTGCAGTAAGTTAAAAAGGTGTCCATTAAATTACTTTATTTCTTTGTTCATCAAATAATATTTCAGAATTCTGAGAGGCATCTAAGGTTATTGACTTACCTTTGAAAAACATCTCCGAACTATCCTGTCTTTTTTTCTAGCTTCTGAATAAACTGGAAAATATTCTAGCCAGGTATTTTATATATTTCTTCTCCTTTACAATTGGGTTGGGTTTTTTTGTCATGAAGAATGGGAATCTCTTGATGTAATTTTTTTTTTTTTTTAACCTTAAATCATCTTCTATGACTTAAATTATTAGCAAGGGCATGTAAAAATTCCATCAAGAGGTCTTAAGATTTCATGCAATTTGGACAGTACAGTAAAATTACATTAAGTCCAGTTTGGCAAGGACAAAAAGAAATTGTTTTGTCATGGCACTAGACTGAAGTATTTGATACCCTGTATGCAAATTTAACTGCAGACCCCTAGATATTGTTGTCCTAAATGTTTATTCCCTGATTGCATCCATCCTTTCTCCATAAAAAGGCTATTTACCATGTGTGCGTTGTCTGCAAACAGTTTAGGCAGGTATTTATTTTTAACTATCTACTTTATTACAACCTCTTGCAGTGTCCAGGGGTACAGAATTGTATGGGGAAGCTTCTGTGACACAATACAAAGCCAACTGCCTAGGAAGATTAGTTGTGAAGAAGTGGAGAAGAGAGGAAGATTTAGAATCAATGTAGCATTAACCTTCTTTTAGTGTCATGAGACTTACCAAGTCCTGCTTTTCATAACAGCAATTTAGCTTTCCTTAAACAGAATCAGAGGTAATAATGAAATACAGTAGAGAGTACTCATTTCTTAACTCAGCAGAAATTAGATTTTGCTTGCATAGGGCACAGAATTCTATTGTGATAAATTGCAATGCTTTTTCTGAGTCATTGTATGTTCTTATGGCTGTGGCTTTTGCACAGTAAATCCTGTTGAAAAACAAAACAAAACCAAGCAAGGCCCACAATTTTTTTTATAACTTGAAGAAAAACACATTTTCATGGATGAGAAGGTTTTCCTAAGTATAAAGCATCTCAGCTTATTTTCCAGTACAATTCTAGAGAAAGAAACCAGTGAGACAAAAATATYAAACATTCTGACATAATTAACATGAAGAGATTAATGGGAATATATATTATAGTCAACAAAAAAAATTTACTATGCAATTAATGAAAAAARTCCTTAGCTACAGGAAAAAAGATCCTAAATCTAACCAAGTAAGTGCACAAATGCTTTAAAGTATACCAAAAAATACTTTAAAAAGCTGTAGAATGTGTCTCAAGTATTAAACTTTTATAGTATTTTATAGTATATGTAGTGTGCATATATATATATATATACTACAGTATAGGAAATTGCTATCACTAAGAGCATAATTAAGTTAAAACTTCTAAGTATCATGAAATGRCATTCTTAAGAAGATTTTAAAATCAAACTTGTTTTTAATCTCAACTAAATATGGTTTTCTTAAAAGCACATGATTCTGTCTATGTTAGGGTGGGTGGGAATATTTTCAACCATACCGTGGATATGACAGAGGATCAGCTGATCAGYTGATCCTATGCATACATAGGATCACTATGTGCATAAATTTCTATCTTTTTTGAAATTATTGAACAATATGTAAAATGTTAAGTAATACTCTCTATTGATAATTAATCATGTGAACCACATTAACTTAAAGAATAAAATACCTCAGGGAAATATTTTAATGCCTGGTAGCCCTGTAAATTTGATTTTTTTTTCTCTCACTCTTAGAAGACACCAGGCTCTTCATTTCCTTGTAAAGTATTAATAAAGAAATTACAAATTACATATGGTTGAAAAATGTAAAAGTGATGGAAGCTTCCTGAGAATATTGCTGGGCTTTTTCTCACTTTCAGTTTCCATCCTTTCCTACAGAATTATAATACTTTTCATAAGGACTCTTAAAAAAAATCTAATCATGTGATTGTGTCCTCCTACTGTCTGTTGTTCAGTGGCCAATTTCAAAGCAAATCAAAACCAAGCAGGAAGTTTCATTAATATTTTTTTTTCCATTAAAAGTCTTCAGTAGTCAAGAAATTACCTTGTACGATTACTTAATTGTGTTGTGCAGAACAGGTAAAGAACTGGTTTACCTTGACYGTTCTATAGACAGTTATTTTTAGTATTTCATCAAAATGTTTAAATCATGTCTAACTGGTATTGATCTCTAAAGAATTTTGCTGAGTCTCTTGAACAGCTGTGCATCAGTGTCTTTTTAAATGTAGCTAAGATGCTATTTTTATAATACCTCTATGTAAGATTGGATTATTTTCTTTGGGCRTCTAAAAGTACAGTACCTTTAGACTCTCTTTCCTGATACTGCCATTTGCAAAGCTCCTCCCCACTGGGCAAAGAGCTCCAGTTTACAGTCCTTCACTCAGAAAGACATATACAAATACTAGCATGCTTAATGCATTCCATATTTAAAACTGAAAAAGATAAGATAAAAATGTAAATACAGAGAAAACAGACGCTATAAAGACCGTCAGATATACTTGCTCCTGTTCATGACCCAGTCACAGTATTACTGTAGAGTAGTTGGGTATTTCTCCTTAAAAGAAATCCAAATTATGTTAGCAGTCAATGGCTCAGGGTCACAACGGACATCAGTGACAAGTGGTGGCTCTCAGGAGTCTGCATTGGCACCAGTGTTACTTATTGTCTTCATTAATGAGGAAGGGATTGAGTGCACCCTCAGCAAATGCGTAGATGACACAAGGCTGAGTGCTGCAGTTCATAAACCCAAAAGGTCATGGTACCATCCTGTAAGACAGGATGACAGAGGGACCTGGACAATGTCAAGAAGTGGGAGTATGGGAATCTCGTGAGGATTAGTAAAACCAAATGCCAGGTGCTGCACCTGAGTTGCAGCAACCTCTGGTATCAATACAGGCTGGGGATGAACAGATTGAAAACAGCTCTGCTGARAAGGACTTGGGGSTGRCTGGTGGRTGAGAGGCTGGAWAAGACCTGGCAAAGTGCAGCCCAGAAAGCCAAATGTGTCCTRGGCTGCATCTAAAGCAACATGGCCAGCARGGCAARGGAGAGGATGCTCTCCTCCACTCTGGTGAGATCCCAGCTGCAGTGCTGCATCCAGYTCTAGGGTCCCCAATAGAGGAGGGATAGCAGCAGGTTGAAACAAGTCCAGAGGAGGACACCAAGGCAATTAGAATGATGGAACACCTCTCATACAAGGAAAGGTTRAGAGAATTGAGGTTGTTCAGCCTGGAAAAGAGAAGGTTTTGGGGTCACCTAACTGTGACTTTCTAGCACCTGAAGGGGAATACAAGAAAGATGGAGAGAGACATTTTACAAGGGCTTTTAGTGACATGGTAAGAGGCAATGGCTTCAAACTGAAAGAGAGTAGGATTATTTTAGATTAGGAAGAAATTCTTTACTGTGAGGATGSTGAGGCACAGGAACCGATYGCTCAGACTAGGTGTGGGTGCCCCAGCCCTGGAAGTGTTCAAGGCCAGGCTGGATGGAGCTCTGAGGAACCCAAACCAGTGAAGGGTGTCCATGCCCACTGCAGGGGGTTTGAACTAGGTCATCTTTATGGTTCCGTCCAAACCAGGACATTCTATTACGTTCTGACTAAAAGGCATTGTGATCAAAGGCTCAAGAATATTTGCTTGTGTGGCTAACCTATCACGGGTGAGACTGCCCAATTGATGTTTTGGATGACGATGAAGTAGTTACACTTGCAAGGGGAGTGTAGAAGAGCTGTCTTGAAGTACAGTACAGACCTCTCAGTTTAACTAACAGGCCATGTACATACAAAAGCATGCACACTTCAGATGTGTTCCTAATGACTAGAATAATATAAGTGTCTGTCAACAAACAGGGGAACATTGCATTATTTGTTAAGAATTTGCAAGAGACTAACTTTCAGTGAACTCTCAGTAGTTCTCACAAAACAATCTGGGCCACAGCAAGCTTTGGCTTTTTAGATCACCCTTCCTTTAGCATAAAACCCAAATAAGCCAGGTCAGAATCAGGCCTTTCAAATCTAAAGAGGAAGCTGAGATATAGGGAAGGGAAATATCCCCTGAGGAAAAACAACTGACTATCTATAATGAAAATCTTTGTCGTTGAGTTCTGGAAAAAAAGATTCATTGTCTATAGAAAYGTCGTTCGTGTTCATTACTCTTGCAACAACGTAATCACATTTATAAAATTTTGCTTACATGCTCACTAGTATAGTCCAACCCTCAGCAATTAATACACTAATTGTTTGATGCAGATAGCTAAAAGTACTCTAATTATACAGATTGTTTGATGAGAAAAGAAAATTATTTCATTCTGCAGCACATGTGAAAAAGATGCTTAAAATTGAAGGCTTTGCTTAGTACAGAACATAATAGGAAAATTCGGTTCACATTTTGAAAAGCAGAGAAATAGGAGAGCAATAAAAGCAGATGTTCATACAATTGCATGAGTGTGCTATAAAGTTCACACCACTGTGGCTGCTGTAACCAGTCATTGTTATCTGTATTGCAGCCTGCCTGATGCAACTATCATAATTGATTTTAGCAAGTGGTGTGTTCAATTTTYACTGATAAACTTAGAAAGTTTTTCAGGTGTTTTTATAAGTCAGGAACTCAGAAAAATATCTCTGTGGGACAGAGTACATACATGTAAYGTATGTTGTACATATCTTGTACAGTGCTTGATATACTTTCATTCCTTAACCAAGCCGCARTCACAACCATTTGGGCTAGGTAAAATATTTGTGGAAATATGACAYAAGGAATGTTTAACATGTCCATATCTTACAGGTATATTAATTTCATATAAAAACATAAAAACTCTTTTTTGTTAGGGAGGCTGCCTGGATTTTGTTGTGTTTTGTATTTTTTTCTTATTCTTCGAGATGTTGAATATTCTGAAGTCTAACCTTCAAATTGGAGCAGAATATGTAGATAGGTAGATATCAAATGAAAACAACAAAAAAATTTGCTGGATCTGAGGCAGAATGAAAGCTGTAAAGTGTTGTCCTGAATTTTCTGCTTTCKGTCTTTGTGCAGAAGTTTCTCACATAGCTTCATGTAAACAACGTCTATTTTCAGAATGTTTACATACTTCTCCTCTGAGAGRAGAGATGATTGATGGTGATGTCCACCATCCAGGTTAAGGAGGTGGCRACCTCTGTAGCCAATCTCTTGACCTCTGTACAGATGTATAAAATGGAGTCAGATTTTTGAATGGAGSAGAAGAGTTGTTCCCTTGAACTGCTGTGTGTGCCTGCTCATCTTTCTGTCCCTGAAGTGRGACACGCCCAGCCTCGACAAACCACATCTGGTGACCCCGAACATGTGAGGACTGCAGCCTGGACCACARTAAAGGATAAGAGAGAATAATAAATTCCCTCTAACGCGCACCAAAAAAAGTGCAAACAAAACATTRGCTTTTGTACAAATGGAGTGTGAAAGCAGAATTTAAATTATATAATTTCTAAAAGTCCAAAGACCTATGAGAAAGTGTGTGCAAAACATTATCTTCCAATTTATCTTGAAATTTAGATGGCACCTTTACTTAAATATCTTAATATACTTACTTAAATATCTTAATATACTTACTTAAATATTTGATCCTTATTTACATATTGTAATAGAAAATTGCATAAACTCTTTAGGATTTTCCTTGTAATAGTGCTTTCTCCATATTCTGCACTTTTAAAGCAAGATCCATAGATTGCCAGTTGACATTTTAGAGAATTCTATTTACCGCCTTTTCTCTGGAGAGGCTGGCTACGCTATAAAGGTCATAACCAAGGACATCATGGTCCTTAAAGAAGCTCTGCAACTCTTGTGAGAAAATAAAGATGAAGCAGATATTCTTTAGTAAGGTTAGACTAGGGTTTCTGTGGCTCTGCAGATAGCTCTTACTGAGGCCAAAGGATTGCAATTTATGTTATCCACTCTGGTGCTGATGGCTTGTGCTAGTTATGCATATAGTCCATTAAATTTTTCTCTACCATGTTCAATCCCCATAGAGAAAGATAACACATGACAAGGCACAATGGAATTGCAAATTCAAGATGAAAGCTAAGGAGGCAGAAGTAAAAGAGAAAATTTTCACTGGCAAGCCATAAACAGTCTGCTAAAGGTATGAGTTATTTTTATTTCATATATTGTCCTGGTTCCAGCCTGGATAGGGTTAATCTTTTGCAGTAGTCAGGACGGTCAGGACCAGGACCTAGAGATTATTTATACCATCTCACACATCACAGAAGAGGTCCCTTCTGCTTGGGGGTAACGTCAGACTCTGCATGATGAGCAATCCTGTGTGAATCATTCACCTCTTTCCTTGTACACTCGGTTATTAATACTGTTACTGCTACCATTTGTTTTCTTATTTCATTTCCCATTTCCAGTAAATTGTTCTTATCTCAGCCTGTGATCTTTATCTTTTGTCTCTTTATCTCCAATTTTCTTCTCCATCTTACCACAAGGGACGGGGAATAGGGAAATGGGGCAGTGTAACAGAGGGTTCATGTTTTGGAGTGTTAAAGTGGGARCACGAAACTGTGAAATACCATTCCTAAACCACAACATATGTTTTATAAAATTCCCTGTTCTGAATTGTGTATAGGACTCAGTTAATCCAAGTGTAACTCATATATTTTTAATTACATTATTTCTGATTTATTAGCATGTAAATGAAATGTGTTATATCTTAACTGTAATGTTTTCATTGAACACRCCACGTACAGTAACATATATTTTAGTTTTCGGACATGATTGATTTCACTGCTTATCAATCAGAATAAATATGAAAGTRGCCAAATATTTTAAGTGTGAATTTGATTGACTTTGCAAGCAGACAGCTTGACAATAATTATTCTATAACGGGTTACACAGGAGTGTGTACCTTTTTTCCTTTTGGCAAATTAATGTGGTAGAAAATAAACCTGATTTACACGCCATATTACGCGTTCCATTTACAATAACTAGTAATAAAATGGATAGTGATAGTTTAATGCAAATTATCTGAGTGCCATGTTAATAGGGTCAGAAATGCCATTTTAGATAAGAATATTAATAAATTGCCAGTTTTTGTTAAAAAGGATCATGGTCAATATAGCATAGTTAGGTTAACTAYTCATATGCTGTAGTGGTGTGTTTTTAGTTTTATCAGTTCTATAGATGTATTTGTTCCATGATTTTATACTGTTTCATATAACTTGTAATGATTTGTTCCTTGTACCCCCATGTTTATCCCTTCTTGGGTTTACCCCGGTTACTGTTATTTGTCAGTCATTACGTTATGGAACCGCCGGGCCCTGCCAGTCACTTTAGGGCCTCTCCCTGTGTCTGGAAAGTTCCAGGGAGAGCRTCGAGTGATAGGGCAGGATCCCTGTGGTTCCCTCCCTAGCCTCCTTGATTTGTTCCACTGTCTGTCCTTTATGTACAGAGTCACTCCCTCCATCCCCCTAATTGGTCCCACACTGTACCCTTCCCCTTGCCCCTCCCCTGCATTTAAGGTGCTGCACAGAGATGATCTGCGCTTTGTTGGGCAGACACTTTGGTGGTGAGGTGGTCCCACATGGACATCAATAAACCCCAGTTGCTGTTCACCCATCAGAGTCCCTCCTTCATTCCTCATCACTGCTCACACTGTCACAACAGCAAAGGCCCCACAGGATTGGGAAGGTATCCCCGGATACTGGACCATACCTCGCACTGCAGCTGGTGTCAGAACTAGCCTGGCAAAGCGGGACAAGACACCGCGACCACTACAATATGCTTTACACCAATTCTTTGATTTACAAGTTGCCCTCAAAATAATGTAATCTAGGGCTAAGGTAAAACTTTTTTCCATTACTAGTGGATCATAAGGAAAAAGCACTCCTTAACTCTTTTTGGAAATAATTCTTTTTGGAATTAATTCTTTTCTGGTTTTTTTGTCTTTCTCTTACTCAGAAATTWATATTCAGAGGGAAGCCAGGTCAAAATTTTGAAAATTAGATTGGATAAAAAAATTGCTGTAATTTCCTTCCATTTTTCTGACCTGAAATTGGTTGACTTCTATGGTCATATGTCCTGTACTGAACAGTAATTATGCACTTGGAGCCATAAAATACTACAAATGTCAAAAAAATCTAAARTAAATTTTTTTACTGTTCACTATCACCTTCAAAATTTGTGCCCTAAAATACATTAAAATGCTACATAGTGCTGTAGCTACTTTAGCAGAAATTACAAACAGCTCCAAAGACTTACTGAGTATAAAAGCTTTTTTAAAAGTTATTTTCTGGCAGTAGTACTGTATAATTGCCTAGATGAACCTTGTTTAACATTGTTAATTTAGCTGGATTTAACCCAGCAAACTGCAATGACAAAATTTGTAGGTAAAAACACATGACAGATGGAAGTTACCTCATGACACTGGAATAAAATGCAATTAATTAGGTAAGAGAATCTTTCTGTTCTTTATGGCACCTTCAGGAAAATCATCAGCAATTCACAGCCAAAAAACCTGCAAGCAAGTAAACAAAAATATCCTACTAAGCGAACSAGTAAACCACCTGCCTCATCCCACTCCCCATTCAAACAGTATTACTACAGATTTTCACTTTGGTCTGTGAATGACAACAAAGAAAAAATACATCAGCATAATTAGCAGATAACCTGAAGTTAGAGTCAAATTGTCCATCTCTGAATGCCAAATCATGCTGCACTGATCTTTTTAACATCTTACTGCAWTGGGAAGCTTTGCATTATACCATTGTAAAATTCAAGTTCTAGTAGAAATACTTTATTTTTCATTTATTTTTTACATAAAGGCCACAGTGCATAAGTCTTKTACACAGTGTCCTGAAGATAGTTTGAAATTATTTCTTGGGCCTGAAGTTTGCCTGAATTATTCACAAATTTTTGCACATTTTAGAGAGAGTAAAACTTAGAATCACACAGATGCTTTATAGTTTGTAAGGACAGACACATCAACTAAGTACATAAAATTTCAACGCATAGAATTTTTTTCATTTATTTAAGCAAACCACTATTCAAGCACGGATTGACATGAACATATCATCTTAATTTTTCTATTAACATAAGAGAGTTTTGCTTATTCAAGTATTTTTTTCTTGAAAAGGAAAACCCAAAAACTTTTATAACACTRTAGAAGTTAAGCTAATAATTTTACATTTCACAAGACCCAAGTGTTCTCTTACATGAAAGATTCTTTTTGATGCAATTTAAAATTAGAAGCTTCTGAAACATCTGCCAGAGATAGATGCTTTGGACACTGGTAATTACTAAATCATATGCAGCTGTACACATTTTTGATAGCCTTTATGGCTCACAAAAGTGCTTCAACAGCAATAAATCTAAACAATCCCCTCTATTATAGTCAGTGTTATCATATTTTTTATRCACAAAAACAATGCTTGCAGGTTTGGAAGCAAAAATTTTAAAAAGTTTCTGTTCAGATTACATAGATTGCATTTATTTTAAGACACTGTGATTTTTCTTGAGATTGKAATAATGAGGAAAACACAGGGAAAAAATGAATCAATCTTCTTCTTCTGTGGTAAATAGTGTTCTTTCTGCAATCATTTCTAGAATATGCCAGGAAAGAAACTGCTTTCAAATGAGAAGGAACTTGAATTCTTCATATCTTGATATTTATACTGGTTTTGCATTTTGTTGGGACCTCAGCAGCAGAAAAATTATTCAAATCACAATGAAAGAATAGCGTAAACCAGTGAAAAAAGAAGAAAYGGAGCGCTGAGACTAAAAGAATAACCCAATGGTATGGGACCTCAGTTATAATTTTCTGGATCCTCAGCTTGACTTATATATTTTAGAGAGGTAGATGGACTTTCCTGAACACCAGTCACAAGATGTTATCAGGGAAGGTTAACATGGTATGAAACCATATATTTTAGAATAACTGTGGAGACAAAGAAAACAGGCATGTTCAGCCAAGGGTCTACTTAATCTCTATTGACAATGGGTGTCCTCTTCACCATCTACAACTTCCTCAAGGGACGCTGTTGATTTCCTCTCTCTTATGACCAGTGAGCAGAACAAGGAGATGGAATGAAGCTGTATGAGGGGAAATTCAGACTGGACRTTAGGAGAAGGCTCTGCACTGAGAACCTTTGTGGTTGGTCATCAGAGCAGGCACCCCGGGGAAGTGGTCATTGCACTACGCCTGTCGGAGTTCAAGGAGGACCTGGACAAAAAATCATATGATTTAGTTTCAGTTTTCCTGTGAGAAGCAGAGAGTTRCACTCAATGATTCTTAAGGATCATTCAATTTTTTTTCCATGGTTCTATGAAAATACACAAAAAAGTCAGCTGACAATCAAAACAACTAGATGGCACAATATTTTCTATATCCTAATATCCTTGGTGCTGTTTCTGGTCAGTACGAACAGCAGGAACTTTTAAGAAATCATATTCCATCTGGACAATTTATATTAGGAAACCAAAACCRGTGACTGATATCAGCTCTCTGAATCTCCAGTTTTCTAGCAATATATTAGAAATAATAATAATAAAAAATCTCTTTTACATGGACATTGAAAAAAAAATAGTCATCGATATTTTAAAAACTAAATATAAAATGATACCCCCAGAGAAAAACCCAGGGAGAAAATTTATCTATTTTTATTCAGTGTAAATATTTATTAGTGTGCATTAAATGAAGTTTGATGTGACATGTTGAAGGGAAAAGAGATAAAAAAAAGAACATCAAAGCAAAACTTATCTGCTGAGTCAGGTAAGTGTACTCTTGTTAAAAAAAAGGGAATTATATGAACATTGTTTCCAATGAATAGCTTATCTAAAATACTTTATTTTTTAACTTTGATGGAAATGTCACTGTTTAGAGTGTGCTCTATTTTGTCCTGGTYTTAGTTGGTTTCAGTTTAAGTTGGATAGAAGTAATATTTTAGCGAACTAGAAACGCCTTGGATACTGTAAGGTCTGGGTGAAATTTAGGATCATGACAGTTCTGATGGCAATAACAGTCATTAAGCTGATGATTATGCACTTGGCCCCCACAGAACTAGAGAAATGCTGTGTGAGCAAAATCTCTGGGAAGATCTAGAAGAGTGGGTGCACCCACTCTGGGGTCAGGCACCCTGCAGGATCCATTGAGGATGTTTTCCCCAGAGGGAACAAAGACATTTTATGGATCTGGAACTCAAAGTTCATAGTATCATCTCTGCCATCAGGAGAGTTCAGTRGAAAGTTGGACAAGATCTGTTCAATATCTTTCAAAAGCATATTTGGTGAAAAACATTCTTCAATAAAAACATGGTTTCATCCAAAGTAGATGCATTTTAAATATCTTTTACCTTATAAGAGGTGGTTTTTGCAGGCTTTATGAATTTTTAAAACTGCTTTACATACAGGATCATAGCTTCTTGGACAATATTTATAGAAAGTGGAAATTCATAAGCTTTTCACTGAATAGGTAGAAGACATGCATTCAAAAAAGTAATTTTTCTAGGGTTTGTACAACTAAACACATTATAACAGAAGAAATCTATCCATGTCCACAAATAGAACAAAATCCCATGTCGAGTTMTAAAAAGGATGTATCTTTACATGACTGCCTGTATGAAGACTTCTACAATCCCATTTAAGCATTAGGAATTTTTGATAGTGAGGAAGACACCAGCCAGAGAAAAGAAAAGCAAGAGTTAACATGTAGCAATTTTAGAGCTATAGTTGTTATATTTAAAAACAATAAATACATTGTTTTTAAATAGGACAACTATAACTTTAAAATTAAAAGGGAAGATAGTTTTTTTTAATACTACTATTTCAGTATAATACTATTTTTATAGAGTATTATATTATATTATAGTATAGTAGTATTTTTATAATACTATTTCTGTATAACACTGAACTAGCATAAATTCTACCTTCTACCTATTGAAAAAGATCATGAGCTTTGCAAATTATAATCAGGCAAGGACAGCTTTTTTGTAATGTTACAAAATATTTGCTTCTCCCATTCAACTCAGAAAGGCAGTTTTGAGAAGTCCAACAGTTTTTTTACACACATATTTTAGCATCCTCATTTGATACCATTGACCTTCACCTTTAGTGTAAAAATCACATTTAGATAAGGTTCTGACATAAGAATACAGCTGGTGTTAATTTTTTTTYRTTGGTTTGTGGTTTTTTTTACATTTCAATATAAAAATTKATTTCTTAAGATGCATTACACACATGGAATATAATGCCATAATACAGAGCCATAGAGAGTATCTTGACTAACTCTAAACAAGACAAATTGATGCTAGAAAGAGCACATCTACATTTCAGCAGTTTTCTTCTTGTGCTAATTTACTCTTCTTCAGCATTTCACAATTGGGTCTAAACACATTAGTAGAGAATGGATTCTTTAAAATACCTGTGATTAGGTTGCAGTTTACTTCCATTAAGCAAGAAATCAAAAGAGGAGTATSGTGTTTGGGGAACCCTTTTTGTCCGTTGTTTTTTACTCAATCCTATGTGTTTGCAAGGAAATTAAAGTTCTTTTTCCTTGAACATGTCACAATRCAAACAATAAGCAGCTCCTTTGCTCAAAGTTTCAGGAACATTTTCAGTCAACACATATACCCAAAGCGTTTGCTCTCAAGCACAGCAGTGCTCAGAAAAGAAGAATTAAAGAAGTCATTCATTTTAAAGGAATGATAGGGTCAAGTCTCTGGCTAGATTACTGAAGAGAACAAAAACTCTTCAGCAGTATCAAAAGACACCATAAGATGCACAAAAGCAGTGTGTTCCCTAAGCTTTTTTGGAAATATTGATTGCTACCTACTCTTCTGTTCTGAAAAGGATGGCAGTTATCTCCTCAGARCACAAAATACAGAAAAAATACCATGTAAAAAGGGAAACATTAGAGCTGAATTTCCTGACAGAAGTCAGACCGCTGCTTTCTCAGTGAGAGAATTAGATCTATGAAAAGAGATTTCAAGGAGAGAATGTAAAGAATTACTTCTGCTTTTATAGTATATACAATGCTGATCTTTGCTTCTATAGTATATTCAATGCTCTGCTTTTATAGTATATACAATGCAATTACAATATTGTATCATTACATTATATTGTCAATATTTTAACAAAACCAGCAATTGTCATTTTTTCCCCTTCTAAGATGTGCATGTATTTAGCAGAATAATAAACTTCTATGTGAAAAGGAAGTATTACTCCATTTCAATGATAAAGATGCAACAGATTTTATAAAAATCTGCATTTCATTCTTACAGTATTATGGTTTCTTCACTTTGGTCACTGGTTAGCATATCAGTAAAAAGCTCTACTGCTAAGAGCAATGGTCATTAGGCCTTTGGTTCCTTGATATGTTATGAGAAAGCTGAAGATAGAAAAATATTTTATGACAGGATTCATTATTGTCAATAGCTCATAACATAATCTTTGTTCAGCCCTTTGTTTAGAATGAAAATCTAAAAAGATCTTGTACCATTTAAAAAATGGTTGTATTCTGAGTCACTGTTCTGCTCCAGAATTAAACTAATTACAATATATGATAAAGAAAAATAAAAAGCAAGCAAAGAAAATAAATTAACTATTTGATCTAGATCCTGTTTTTGGGTGTGCCCTTGTGTATAATTAGCCTAAATGGTGCCTAAAATTGGACATTTCACTTGTTTATAAGATAGAATATTTTGAAGGGCCAATGTATTTTCAAGAATAAACGTGAGAAGCACATATTAAGTGTAAAAAAWTATTAGCTTTATATGAATGCATATTGGATCTGTTCATGTATCTTGTTTAAAGAATTTATGGAGTCTTTGACAATAAAGTTAATTACAGATATAATACCAGTTTTGTAATGCATCTCAAAATGCAGCTTCAGGTTCCTGTGTTTACTCTGAATCATTGCCAAAAAAAGGTAGAAATAACAACTAGCAATCAAGAAAAGTTGAATCTAGAATTTTGGCTTATGCTGCTTCTACACAAGTGGTTAAAACACCATGCCAATATGATTTTATAACAGACAGCACCTCTTTTGTTTCTCCAATACACTAATTTCTTGTATTTGTAACTATCAGCATCCCAYCACCATTTTCCTTACTTTCTGCTTTGCTATCAGCTTACTTGCTTTACTGCCAGCTGAATAAATACTTTATTTTGTACAAAGTAATCTGTGTACTGTGATGAATACTGATTATGTATTGTGTACTAATGAGACGTGCCACCTATTTTTTTTAGAAAAATAAAGAAAACTTTTCACTTGCTACTGAGCTGTGGTAGGCTAATATAGAATTAAAAGAAGCAAAATGTATCACATTTTTTTATCCATATACATTCAAAAATTTAACAAATTACCTGAGTGCAGTTTTATTTAATTTAAACTTTGATAGATAAAGTCACACAAATATGGCTTTTGATGCTGGTAACAATTTATTGCCCAGATCAGAATATTCATTCAGAAGAGTATATAAMAATCTTGTAAAAGCAGTTGCTTCTACCTTAGACTGCTTAAAAAACATAACCAACTTCTCTATGTTGATCATAAATGTTCTTCCAAGAATCTTAAGAGTTCTTATTGCCTTACCTCTGAGTTCTCTGTGTTGACACTCTTGTAGTCACCTGTGAACTCCATCAAAATACCTGCCCTCTTTCCTGACTTTTGACTCCATACTGAGTGGGAAACTGAGAAGTGGACCATGAGAATTTARGAATGGCGCTTTTGAAGAATACGAAAGAGAACATATTTGAGAGACGGCTACTACAACAAACTACTWCTTTCAAACTAGTTTCTTGAAGAGAAGTTTTAATGAGGTAGTGAKAGCGTTCAGAGATCACCTCCCAGAAATATTAGATGCAATTGAAGGTGTCTCTCACTGACTATTTTTGAATACAGATTCTTCTATCTTTCAGCAGAAAAGAAAGTACATATTGAAAAACATGACTGCCGGATGTCTGACTTTATTTTTTCAAACAATAGAGCTAGTTATGGAAAAAGTGAACTAGTTGTCTAGGTGAAGACTGAATAAAAGAAAACGTTTCATGGTGGAGTTCTGGGTGCTTTGAGAAATTCTTACCTAACATGAGGAGTACTGGTAAACAAGCTTCTAGTGCTAAAAGTAACAATTAAAAAGATCGTTTTTAAAAACAAAACTGTGGCATGCATGTCCATTTTCAGACATCCACAAAGGAGATTTGTGTGTCAAAGTTCAGTTAATTGTTGGGAGAAACTTTAACTAGAGAAAACCTGACTTGTGATTACCCTGCTTGATTCAAAGATTAGCACAGTAAGAGGACAATGTTCATTTCTCTTTCATCACTCAAAGATSTTGGGCATGTGTGCATGTAAATACATTTCAGATTATTTTTAGTTTGGTTTGGTTTCATGCATAAGCCCAGCTAAACAGTGCATTTGAATTAATTTGGTCACATCTRATTGTCCTCAATAGAAGATGATATTTTATCACTTGAAATATCAGATATTGTACAGCAGGGGTCTGATTTCACAAGAAAAATAATTAGACTAGTCTTGYTCATTCGCTTTCTCTTAACCTTATTTGTGTGTGTGGTTAAGTATTTGGATGTTAGACCTTTATCAGGTTTTCTTGCTAAGGTTGTCCACAGATACAATTTTTTTTGCTAGATTATTAAATATACCACAGAAACCAAACCACTGGRGTTGAGGCATTATCTTTAAATTTTGGCCCCAGAAACCCTCTTGCTCCATTGGCCTAAATGAGGATTTTTTTCAGCAAAAGTATGGAAATGGGTGAATATTTCAAGTAGAAAGTACATAGAGAGAAATAATATGAATTAGTGCGAAAAACAAATTCCATTTCCAAAGGTCTCAAAATGAACTGCAAATATGTTATCATCTCCACAATCTTCCTTATGAAATCCATTTTTACTCTTTTCAAAGAGAGTGAAACAGAAGGAGAAGGAAAAAAAATGACTTGAAATTATCAATGGAAAATCCAGAAGCAGAATATATTCAGAAAGCTCTTGTAAATGCRTGAGACACTTGGGCAAGGTGTCAAACCAAAGTTCAGCCAAAGGGCTTCTGAATTGCATTCTGTTCCTCAAATAAGAGAAACAGTCTCTCCACAGTGCCACTAGTTGTGCACTTGGTGCCAAGCACACAGTGGCTTCCCTAGTTTCAATTTTTCTCTTTGACAGACTTTGTTGAAGGACAGAAAAAGAAAAGGAAAAACACTACACTGCAACAGTAGAACGGAATATACTGTCCCTGTATTTTAAAAATGCCCATATTCAGTTATTTTCAAATTATAAACCCAAAATAAATTATTTTTAGTTAATTTGATAGAGTTTAGTCATTTCTGTGGTTGTATCTGTAACAAAATCTGCTTAGTYAAAAATATTAGTTAAGACATTTCAATGGTGCATTGGCCAACAGGTCATTTTTTGCATTTAATTTTTTGATGAATGCATGAAACAACAATCAAGAACAGTTCACTCATTTCCTATTCAACAGTAGCCAAGCTGTTGCTTACTGATTGTTAATAAAATCTTACTAATGGTAGACAACTTAATTTCACATGATTTTGGTGATCAGATAGAGAAAATATGCACGTTACTGAAGGCTGGAGGGGAAGGAAAGTTAAACACTTAGATACCTTTGAGTGCCTGGCCCTGAATAACCTGAGTTTCCTCTGACTTTGATATGAATTTAACCTTCACAGTCCCTCACAAACTACTAAGGACTTGATTTATTCTGTGACCTCAGAAATTCTGGTCATTATTTTCATCTCTCTGGGTCAGACAGGTTAAATTTTGTCATAAACCCAGCTGACACTGGTATCACATTAATTGCTTTCACTTGGTCAAAGTTGATGACATTGCAGCCCATTTTACYGTACGCTTTAACCCCATACTTAAATCTCTGTCAGATACTGTATTTCAGTTCTCTATCAGAATGCATTTTATTTCTTCAATAAATTATATTTTCTATTCCTTCTGTAATGTTTGCAATTGTCATCCTCCTTTTTAACTGACATTCCACCAAAGATTTTCCATCTAAATGCACAACTTTATTTTTTGAGAGAAATACCCATGAATAATTTACTGCCTATCTAATTTAAAAGTAGCTAAACTATGAGCACCAGAACCTTTCAGAAACAGAGGTGTCTTCTCCTTAGGAGAGGTGCTAAGTTTCTGCTCATCACTATGGGAACTGCAGGAATGCACAGAGCTAGAGATAAGCACTGCCTGAAGTACAGGACAGTGCTTGTTGCAGGTTACCAAGAGAGGATGCTCAGCTGGCTCATGACTGCATCCTCCTTGTTTAAGAGAGCAGCAGTTTGCTGTTATTTCTGTTGGCTGAAATAAAGAATCTTCACCTTTGAGTGATAACAGTGGACATCACAATCTGTTCATTGCTCTTTTGAGGATTTACGTGTGTTGAGACTGAATGTTCACCCTGTGGGAAGTCTGAAGGCAGCTAGCTACATCATCAGCACTCTGCTTGCTGTCCTTTTTGATCAAAATATCCAGATATTTTTCACAAGCTAATAAAGGAATGGAATACTTACGTACTGTACTTTTCTGAGTAGGCTGAGAAAAACAATGGTTTGGAGAATAACAAATTGCATGAATTCTGTTTTTATTTTTGTGTGTATGTGTGTGTGTGTCTGTATATGTGTGTGATTTTTAATGCTATAATTGTGGAAGCTCTGTAAAAAATTGAGACAACACRGTTTCTGATCCTAATTAATTTCTTTTGCCAAGCAGGAGGACAATGCTAAATCTTCCTTTTGAGCTAATGGACAGATTCCAGAGAAAATTATGTTGGCAGTGTGTAATTTGCCAATGAACATACATTCTCTTTTTTTTTTTTTCTTTTTCTTTTTTTTTTTTCCTGAAGGGAAAACAATCCATAGTCTGGATAAAATTTTTCCTTGAAATGTAAGCCAAATCCTAGATTTATGGAGAGAAGAGCGTGAAATACGTTGTGTTTGAAATAACTGGTAGACTTTTAGTCCAACAGATTACTCAATTAACATTTATAAGTAAAATTAAACATTGTTTACAAATAAACAATTAASAGCAGTAGTCCTGTGATAGATTGCATGATAAAATCATAGAATKAAAATTTGAGGGGAATTAAAGGATCATCTGATCCAACATTTATTGGCAAAATGACAATATCTCAGATTGTACTTTTGAAGTGTTTTCCAAGATCCTTATTCTACTTTTCTAAAAACAAAATTGAGACAGTCCAATTGTATGAACATAATAGTTTCACATATTCTACTACAAAATGGCTCAATTTATTTAAAATAGCACAAATATTACCGTGAAAAGGAAACAAAATTATCAATGGCTACTTGAGTCCTCAGTAGATAATTCTCAGAYCAGCTTAAAATATCTAAAAAAAAACTGCAGAAAAGCAAGAAATACTAATTTGAGTATTATTAAAATAATGAGGATATACCTGCAAGAGATGAGGTAATGTATCCCATTAGCGTTGGCCTTATTGAGTGGCGTTAATTGATTGATATTTATATTGATGATCTGGATGAGGAGATCGAGTCCACTCTTAGTAAATTCATGGATGACACCCAAGTGCGTGTAGATCTGCTGGAGGGCAGAAAGTCTCTGCAGGGATATCTGGACAGACTGGATAATGGGCCAAGGCCGATTGTATGAGGTTCAATAAGGCCACGTTCAKGCTCCTGCCTTTGGGTCACGACAGCCCCAGRCWRCAGCACAGGCTGGGGGCAGARTGGCAGGAAAGCTGSCCRGCTGAGAAGGTTCTGGAGRWGCTGGTCAACAGCAGCTGAACGTGATCCAGCTGTGCCCAGGTGGCCAAGAGGGCCAATGGCATCCTGGCCTGTATCAGCAATAGGGTGGCCAGCAGGATACCTGAATGTTCACCTGTACTTTGGCAAGACTTTTCCCATAAAGGTGGATGAATTAATGTGGATGCTGCTGTGCAAGAGAGCCTTCCTAGTGCTTTATCTCTTCATTCACACACAGGATGACATTGCAGTGCAGGAAGTATTACAGCTCTCCTCTTTTCTTTTATTCTAACTATGTACAAGGCAGACATTATTTGAGGCAGAATAAGTTCGTTTTCTGCCTTTCAGAAGWCAGGCAGTTTTCAAGAATAAAGGAAAAAATCTGATGCAGTTATGGCTACTTAAACTGCCAGTAAGGCAGTCTTGAAATCATATATGCCTCAGAATTAGACAGCAGCAACTAAGATTAAACTCCTTGGTTTCCCTGTCCTTATTTCTCCTCCAGCACAAGCAGAATGGGAACAATAAAAATAGTCTTGCTTTGTTGAAAGGAAGGGGTCTTATCAGTGCTCTGTTRTAATAATTAATTCTTTAGATCTCAGTGGTGCTCTCATTTATTTTATCTGACATATGATTATGTATTTTTGTAGTGATTTTTGCTCATACATTGGGTTTTTCCTCATGAACACTTCTATTCTCCTATGTTTGCAAGCAAAAAGTAGTTACCTGTAGTTTACAGAAGTGCTACAGACAGAAGGGTGCAGGGGGAATTTTTTTCTTGTTGTTTTCTTATTAACTTGCTTGAAATAGCCGTGGCTTTTCTGTTGGCATGAATGAGTATACCGGGGAAAAAACATTACAATTCAACAGTGGTTTAAGTACGCCTCAAGAAGCATTTCTTGAATTTCAAACATATTCTATTGGCTCAGAAACAAGATAAAATAATTTTTTCTTGAAATTTTACKCATGTTTTCTCTTCCTACTAATTTGTGTAAAAGAAACAACAACATAACAATATAGGACAAGAAATCTTAAAAGAAGACCTATTGCAAATTTTCTGAAAGCTTGACAACATTAATAAAGAGTAAAAGGTGTTTCAATATGAGTTTCTGCTTGGAAGTATGTGAAAATACCATGAGATTGCCAGACATCCTGGCTTGTGTAGGATATTGGTTTAAGAAACTGGTTATGGCCAATGCCAAAATTGTATTATTAGGGACAGACAGCAAACAACCTTCTACCTGCCCTAAGGGATATGAAATATATCCTGGTTTTGGCCAAGAACAGGGCTAATTTTTTCTGTCATTGTGAGGGGATGGAGCCTGTAGTTGTGTGAGCATTATTTTCCTGATGGCATGGGATACCATCTGACCTCATTGCCTCATGGGGGAAACAGACTGTGTGTCTCTTCTGAGAAGGAYGTTCCTTTCCAGTGGAGCAAGTGTGGGGATGGACTGATGGGGTATCARTGGTCCTGAGCAGAGGGGGAGGATTGAGTGGCGTGGCTTCAGTCAGATCAACCTCTGCACTCTCTMTTTTTTGCACTTTTTAAATTAAGATCGTTGGTGTCATTGTTCATTGTCTTATCTCATTGTTGTTTCAGGTAAATTGTTTTTATCTCAAGATGTGATCTTTGTCTTTTGTGCTTGTAGCTGAAAGGGGAAAGGAAGTGTGTGGAGACRTGGACTTTTAGTGAGACTACTGAACTGGAGAATACCATTCCTAAAACATGACACCTCATTAAACCTGAAACAAATATGGCAAGGACAGGACAGAATACAACCACTCAGTGCTTAACCCTCTATTTTATATGTGTGTTACAGACTATCCAGTGATTTTTATGGATTGGTGGGGTTAGTGGGAAAGCTGCTTCATGTTTCTATTGGTCTGTCATAAGAGTGAACTTCCAGCCCCTGCCCACCATCYCTTCTCCCTCTGGCTCAGTCCCGCAACAAGCCAGGAAGTTGCCACAGGGTGTATGAAAAAAAGTGTGAGATTTCTTCCTAGCTGSCACCTAAACCAGAGACTCCCCAATGTTGTAGGTCCCAATGCAGGACCATGCTGTCTCTGTCTACTTGCAGGGAAAATGTCATCCTGTCCTGGGACAGTGTTTCTATATTATGTAATAAAATTGCAGCCAACATCTCTCTTCACAGTGCATTTCCTCCCATTTACACAGAGACAGAGACCTTTGCTTGCTGCTRGCTGTTTAGCCTGAAGATAATGAGATGACATGCAATCTGCAAAGTTAAAACGGATTTTCACAGGCTGCGGACTGAAAGTGAAAGTGAACCCTGAGTAAGACTTTTGTACCATGTAACTCTTGTCAGGATAACTGAGACTTAAGTGGCGCATAGGTAATGTTTGATTTTCTGGCACAGGGATAAATTCTATTCTAACTGCAACTTTGTAAAGCAAGTTAAAAAGAAATACTAGGTTATTTTCTGTTTCCTAGTGTATTGCCTTACCTGCATTGCAAGACATTACCTTGTGTTCAAAGGAAAATTAAAAGGTCAGGAAAACAGAAATAAGTCTAAGGCATGGAATGAAAGAATTTTATCAAGAATGTGCAGAAGTTAGAAAATTACTTCAGTTGTTATTTTAGTGCTTATTAGACACTCTTGGGATGCTGTTATTTAYGATCCTAAAGTTTTTGCACACTAATGTCACGCTTAATTGGAACACAAGCTGTGCACTGATTAAGTAGTCATAGCAGTAATATTTTAGTTTTTACATTCCGATTCTCAGGATTGTTAACTTGTAGGTAAAAGTAAATTATTTTGTTAGCTGTAAACTAAGTTTACTTTGTATGATTGTACTTAACAACTTTTTGGAAATCTCTTTCCTCAATGGTACTATTAGTGATGCTCATTTTTGCATGCTGTTTAGTAAACTGTAATCTGTATTTTTAAAATGCTTTTGTTTTTTACAATGTCCAACTACATCTGAATAAACTTCCTGTTGAAACACTGTCATCAAGCTGTGTCATTTGACCCTAGATGAATAGCATCAAAGATTGAATATGCCATTTGTTTAGAACTGAAACTATAGATACTAACATACCCAGAAATACTAGATTCTACATTGTTCTTGATTCCAACACACAACAACAATCTTTAATGAGCCACAATCACAGACACAAAATGTCAATTTATGGAAAAGTTTGTAGAGGTTATCAAAGTAGTGGTGAAATGGACAAACCAATATAAGGCACTAAACCAAAAATTAGGATTCTGTTTTGGTATTTTATTTGTTGTTAAAATCAATTTCTTAAGTGATTAAAATGCTTTAGACAGCATGGCATAGGGAGTGATAGATATAACAGAGTAGTAATACTCCAGATCTGATTCCAGGGTAGAACAAGTATTAAACTGTCTATTAAACTGTCTAAAAGGTCTATTTAATCCTTAAATATTAAGTTGTAGTTTTGATGAGAACATATTTCCAAAAAGTCATTGTRACTCCACAATTTAGGGAAGAATTCCCCTGCACATTAATAGCCCTGGAAATCAGCAAGATAAACGATTTGCATCACATTTATCTTTTCTGCTTCCTATTTTTGCACTTAATATATGCAGAAGCATTTTATTGTATGGTGCTTTGTTTTGCTTGGCAACATCACAGCTGTAACAACCAAATATACAGAAACAATGAAGCCTCTTTTGCAAAGAATAAAGGAAACATCAGGAAAGATCTATAGTTCTACCCTAATGAACCAATTCAGTGYGTGTTTATTCATCACAATAACAGCTCACATGGGAAGGCCAGAAGAACTATCATTGAGAAGAAAATTGAGACTGTGATACTTTATTTTACTTCATGCCTTCATAGCTGGCTTCAAATTCTAGTAGTTAATGGGTACTTAAATCTGATAACTTTGTGCTGC
>QVAJ01000025.1:4406919-4453685 GCA_003546035.1 Mixornis gularis | reverse complement strand
TATCGCTCTTTGGCCTCTCAATCCTGCGATGGTATAGGAAGGTAAAGATGTTAATAGTTGTTCTCCTTTCCCTCTTTTCCTTTGTTTCTCTCTTCTGCAAACTGGAGTAATCCTCATAGGGGGCAGGTGTAGCCCAGGTCTCACATGAAGATTGCTTTTAGACAAGCTTCACCCCACAAGAGTGTCATAAGCACTGAAGTTTCCCCTAATAAATCTTGAATCTACATCTGCCTGAAATTATTGAGGAAAGTGTCAGAATCCTTTTTAGGAATGTCATAGAATCACAGAATCAATGAATGGCTTGAGTTGGGAGGGACGTCCAAAATCATCTGGYTCCAGCTTGCTGCCATGGGCAGGGATTTCACTAAAAGTCATTGAAAGAAAGAGCAGGAAATGGGAAGAGAGAGCTAAATATTTCCAGAGAAAGAGGAACCTAAGCAATTTTGAAAACAATTTATATTTGGCTTTGGAAGACTCTGCAAAATTTCAGCAAAAATGGGGACATATCAAACAAAACTGAAATCCACTAGCTCTTGAAAATCAAATTGTGGTCAGTATAATTCCCTGAACCTTATGCACTAGAATTCAGCAAGAAAACCAGTTCATAGATGTTCATAATGTTTATAAAACCTTGTGCAGAAATGGATTTTAAATGACTTTAAAAAAAGAAAGGTGGAATTAGGTTTCCAGGGGGAAAAAAAAAATAACAACACAAAGCAAATAGCCTTCATTTATGAAGGTTTCTTAGGTTAGGAAAGGTGTAAATGAAGTTGCAGTTARCTTTTTCTGTATTAATTCTGACATTATACTTAGTGTGACTGATTTCTTAATTTTCTGAATAAATACAATAATGGGAATATACTTAGATTTCATATAAAATCATTTTAGATTAATAACAAAAAATTGTGCATTCTGCTAAAATCAACTTAAACACTTAGTTATAAGAAAAAAAAAAGCGCACAAATATTTCCTTATTTGAATATTTTCCTGACAATAAATTATGAAATGATGTGAATATGAAAATATGCATTAAAGAAGATGAATCAAAAATATCTCATCAATAAATGTATATTTGTTTTCTAAGMAACTATAATCCATATCTTTCTCTGGGAGCTAGCAGATTTTAAACTGGACCTAGAGAGAACTAATCAGTGAGATAATAAACATTTTGCTGAGTTTAAAATGTGTTTAAAACACTTAGCTTTACTAACGTTCTGCTTGTTGAATTCTAATTTATGTTATTGTAAATCTAATTTAACTCTCTTGATGTCATATGATATTATATAGGTTTCATACAAATGTAAARGATAGAAGAATCAATCCATAAACTTCCTCTAGTTCTGCATCATCATTATTATGTTGTGGGTGGGACTTACAGATGATTTGCTGTGAAAAGCAAATTATTTGAATTACAATGCATTCATTTTCATAGCACCATTTCCATCTGCTTAGCTTCTCTGGAGGGTTAGTTCTGTTTGACACATCATTATATTTTTAGTTATAATCTTTTATTAACAACAAACAAATATGTTGACAGTGCAAAATATTTTCTTTCATGAGCAGTAAGAGATAAGCAAGCTACTTAGCAAATAGAAAAAATATATGACAGAGTGGAGGTAATACAAGTAATAGGTTACACTGAACATAAACACTGTCATAAGCACTAGATCAAAGTCTTGTTTCTAATTAATTCATCCCATTTGWATGTTTCCCTAAGTAATGTTGTTCCATTGCTACATGTTGCTAGCAGTATTTTTATTCCAACTCTCTTGTGTCTTTTATTGCAGTAAGCCATATTCCTTTAGGGCTCAATTCTGCAGYCTTCACTCAATCTAAATTCCCAGTTCAGTCTGGGGGCAGGATTTGCTTGAACAAGGACAAAAGAATTTAGTCTCTAGTGTGTAGTTATAACAGTATTCTCAAAGCCTAAATGCATTATATTTTAGCAGAGTCTAGAATTTAATATGGAGCAGAAGTGTCTTAAATTCTACTTCACTTTCTGCTTCTGAATTTTGTCAGATAAGTATCTTGGCTTTCTTTTCCATTAACGTTGCCACCAATAAGATAAGTATAGTAATGAACAATAAGCTCCTCTGACAGATAATTTGATGAAAGGCTCCAGGTACCTATTGTAGGTCAGATGCTGCAAGAGAAATCTCTCAAACASTATAAAGCTCAGATCCCCCACTTAACATTTTCCTTTTTATAYGACTAGGAAGGGATTCCAGAGCAAAATTCCTTGGGCAATCTGGAGTCAGTGGCAAAGTGTTTAAAAGATTAGCATTACATTGCAGCTGAAGTATTAGTTCCCAGGAAGCCATGACTTTTGCAGTATGGAAAAGAGGCACACAACTATCTTTGCTTCTCCCTCTCCAGTTGCAGCAGGCATACAAGAATTACACAATGGACATGAGGAAATATCATTAGTTTATTTTCCAAGGTCTTGTACATGTTTCAAGCTCTACTGCCTGGCATGTTTTATGCTAGTTAAACATCTGTCTTGCCTATCAGAAAAGTGTCATAGTTCAACTTCTCCAAGTCAAATAAGACATAGCACAACTCACATTTTTCTGTTCCAAATATTATACTGTGGAACAAATTGACCATCTGTAAGAATATATGCAATTATCCTATTCCAACAGAATTTTGCCTTATACTTCATACTCTCATAGAAAATGTCCTCTAAATCAACAGCCTTTTACTGCTATAAACTTCTAAATAAAATTTAAAGGACTAGAACAGAAGTTAATTTAGATTACCACACACAGWGACTGGAATTACATATAACAGAGCTCAAATGCAATTTTAGACTGCTACAGAGCACATTACAGATTCACTGAAAGAGCACAGAAGATTTTCTGAAGGGTCAAAGAATGTGAACTCATCCCACATTACAKGGTGCACAGGTCTGTAATATGCATCTTTAGCAAAATTTAGCATATGCTCATAGGAAAATGTTCCTTGTATGTGAATCTAGTGCACATTTCTGGAGAGGAACACAGTAAAGTCAGGCCTGAGCTTTAGATCTTGTACACCATAATCTGAAATCTGGGTCATCAATGACTTTAAAAGCTATCATGAGAATCCCTTTTTGTCCCCACATCTCCTTTTATACAGTTYTAGTCTCTTTCGCATATAACCCAGGGGGCAAAAAAATACCACATACCCATTTATGTAATATATTCTATTTTTCTAATGTGCATTTCCTAAATATTTTCCTTCATATGCAACCAAGGTCTTTTAGAATCTTCATTCTGTCATGTTCCAGAATGTTCAAATTGGTTTAATTTCTCTGTTACATGATCCTTCTCATTGTTGCATCTTATTTTCCTGCTTGAAGCCCTTCCCATCTGTGAAGTTAAGAAGCTAAAACTGAATAAAATCTTTATAATGTAGCTGATATAAAGTATAGTCATATCTTAAAAAATTACTGTGTCCTGGATTACCATTTTTTAAAGAACACTATTATGATGTTTCTAAAATTATTTAATTTCTCTAAACCAAAGAAGAAAATTATCTCTTTAAAAGTGAACAAAAAACTTTGACCAAGAAAAGGAAATTTGATCCAAATGGACTTAGTTAAATGAGGATTAGTATGCTCTTTTCAATATGTAATTTCTCAATGGGCTATACCCCTGAAAATATTAATCAAATTGTGAAAGTGTGCCTGCATTATAGTGGCAAGAATTCAAACAAAATATTTAAAAATTGGAAGTGAAAAACGACCTTTCTTAGGTTTTTTTTTTTCTTATAAGAGCAGCATATTTTGAAATCAGTCTGTATTATCCATATGCAAGTTTTATTTATCATTGTTATTAAAGAGGCATTCATTAACAAAAAACTTCTGGAAAAATAGTGCGGGATGCTAAAGAATATAAAGCAACCTCTCATTTTCTAATGGATATATTTTTCTAATCTGATCATTCCTAATGTATCTTTAATAATGATTTATTTTTCAAAATCCCAGCCATGACTTTACTCTCCATATGTGAGAGCCAAAAGAGCTGTTTAGAGATGATGAGGTCCTATGTGAACTCCTACTTAATGCTTAATTATTGTAAACTATCTCCAACCCACATAAAAGCCAATTAAGAGGCAGCATGAATAGCCATATCAAATATAAATAATATCAATGGCTTKTATTCTCTCAGCATGATTCAGTTTAAACACTTAAACTATGAATAACGATGGAAATTTTTTTTGTAGCACTCCTGAGATAAAATAAAGTTTTTTATRGGAGCTTTTCTTCAAACTATAAAAATTTGCATTTATATCTAGACTATGTTGTTCTAAGCCACAGGTATTATGAACAATTAAAGATCCCTGTCAAACACTGAGAGAATCCAAAACACATGAATATGATATTATTTCATTAACCACCGTGTGAGATTAAGATGCTTTGCTGAATTAAAACAAAACAAAACAAAACAATGTACCAAAAATATTGGAACAGACAATTATTGAAATTTACTATAAAAATTATGTTAATGTTTTTATCAGTTTGAGAATTCCAAGGAAAAATGCATCTTTGTTAGCATAATATCAGCAAAACATGCTGATGTACATTTCTATCCAACAGTTCCTGTGGAAAGATTCAAAATAGTATCTTGTCTTTTACTCTGTAAGTTCTGAAATTTTATTGTGTAACTGAATCTACGAGTACACTGCTGCAGAGGATTCTTTCTGACATTTAATTAGTGCCCTGCATCTCAAATATGACTGTCTTTTAGCCTTACTGCATTTCCAAATTTCTTCTCCAATAACCTGGCTGTGCAGAATTCCACATTAGATGGAATAGCAGAGAAATGAGCTAGGAATCTCCTCCTGAACTGCCAGTTCTAGATATTCAGATCATTTGGAAAACCACAATTGGGTATTTAAAYGAATACAGAGCTGTTTTAAAAAGCCAGCGCTTCCACAGGTATAATGGTAGTTCATAATAAAGGTAGGCCAAGGGGTTTGGTTATGTAAAATTGTTCCTTTTGGCTTCCTGCATATGTGCCAATAAGCAGCCAAACTCACAGAATAAACAAAAGCCTGATGCTGCTGGGCACAACAGCAGATAAAATGATAACATACCTGCACTTCACCAGAGTCCCTGCTGCAACTGTGTAATACCTTCATCCTGGAATGGAAAAGCAGCATTAAACAGCYCCTGGTACTTGGGTTCTGGCCTTCTAAAACTGTGGGTTTTCTTTTTCTTCAGAAATTACAGTATCTACATTAATATAGGGGGAAAAATGCTTATTAATTTTCTTTCCTTCAACTATTAAGAGGGTGATATACAAGCTCCCTAGTTTATGTATGTATATCTTCGTGATTTAAGGAATGGATACAAAGYATGATGAAGAAGAATTTTATATTTGCTAAAGTAGGTTGTTTAATCAAGCATTCTCTGCAGAAATGCTGCGACAAAAATTCTAATTAAAATGTAACCTGAGGTGGCTTCACCAGTTCTAATCTAATGGGAACTAATCCCTGTTTTAGGTAAATTAACTCTCAGGTCTTACTTTGCTCAGATTTCCCTTAGAGTCTTCTTTATTAAAAGAAACCGTAGCTTGCTGGAATGTTTTGGCCTTCTGYGCCAGTGGCTTCATCCCCTAAATATTTGTCTATAAGATGAAGGTACATTCTATATCCAGTATTTTCTGTATTAAACAACAATTGGATTTTTTGAGGAGTGAACACCATCAAAAGATTTATATAGGTGAATGTGCATGCACTTGATGTCCCCTCATTGTGCTCCCATGTCAGCTGTCTTAGATTCAGTATCTTTTTACTGGTCACATTAGATACTGTTGAAATATTTGAAACTAAATATGTTAGAACCACTCTGTATCATAACACACAGTAAGACAAGAGTCAATCTTCTCAAGTAAATTCTGAATCAATAATAAATGTCAACAAGAAAAAAAAGAGACCTATTTATATTTGAAACATTGGAAAATACCACAAAAAGTCACAAGATAACTAGACATAGTTTATGATTTCTGCTTAAAATGCAAAACCTCCTGGGATTTCTAAAGTGATAAGTAATCTCAGAGGATGTTTATTATCAAGGGTGCACTATTCCTAGTTTTTAAATTAATTATTCTATTTCTTACTTTTTAATCTGGTCCAGCAACCATAACTAGTCTGCCATTTAACTCCGCTGGGCAGAAAAGTCATAATTTTAAAATTTCATTTTAAGTGACATTTGTAAGAGTTGTTGACTAACCCCAGGGAGCAATATATGCATCAAAAGAAATGAAATCACTTTGAAAAAGACTGGCACACAAGAAAAAAACCCCAAAAAAACAACTAAAAACAAAATAAAGATCAACCAAACCAAAACAAATGACAAAGCCCCAAAGACAGTCTAATCAGATTTACATCCAAAACAAATGACAGATTACTTTCACTGAGATTTTGCTTACTGCAAAAAACCAGTATCTGAACCATAGGAGATAAAGAACCAAAATAACAATGACTTGATGCTTGATGGATTATATTCATATGTAACTAATAATAAAATCTTTATCTCCTGATATCATAGTCATCACATAAAATGCTCCYACATGTTTGTGAACATTGTTTTTACACCAGTTAGGTACCTACGAACAGTGGGATGCCAAGAAAAAACCACAAAAAAAAAAAAAAAAAAAAAAAAAAAAGACACAATGAAAGGAATAAAATCAGCATACACGTGAGAGATATTGAACACTATGTTTAGAAAATAGAAAATGTTTGCTCTGTTTGGTTTAAAAGAAACACACAAAATATGCAAGTCTATTGATAATCAATTTCAATATTGCTTTAAATCAAGTTCTGTTCTTGAAGTGGTCTATGGCTTCTCATTTTAGAGAGCTGGTCACAAGAGGGCAACATAGTTACATACATATGGAGCAGCTCTGACACTCCTCCCAATGAAAATTAATAGTATGAAAAAATGCAACAATAAGGCATGAAAGCTGGTTATTGTCCAATGTTTCTAACACAGTAAATATCTGATTAATATGACAAAATTTAACCTTAACACCATCCCTCTACAYAGGTTCCATAATAAAATCCGATCACAGTGTAATATGGTCTTTTCAAATAAAATGGCAAAGTTTCATTCAGTGTTCCACTACTTTCTCTAAGGATGTGCCTGCTCTTGTTGGAAATCTGCAGAAATTTTCCCAGTTCTCAGCAAGTATCTCTCATACGCTACAAGTAAACCAGAGCATAGTCTGAAAATGTCAGTATCATTGGAATTTCATCTCCTATGATATTCTGATGCCCTTTTTAAATGCACTGATTATAAATTGTTTTCATCTGCAGAATAAATAAACTAGGTATCTCAGTGACTAAGGAATATGGTCTGTTTTGGGTAGAACATTCAACTTTGTTTCATTATTTTCTTAATACTTAAGTGATCCAGGTTTTAAAGTAATGATTTGTCTGTTTCAAAGACTGTTTAAAAACAGAGAAAAGTCTTCCAAAAATATTTAAAAATCAGTTTTTATGTAAAACTAGCCTTAAAAATATTCTGATAGCAAAACCTTTGTAGATCTGATATTCTGAAAAGACGAAGGTTATTTTCTTAGTGTTGATTATCACTCTCAAGGTAATTCACTGTGTTTGTACTGGTTTTAAGTCATACAACACACAAAGGAGCCACGAGAATTTCCACCATAGGTACAGCRTTGATTGGCAATATTGTCGTTATTAATTACTACAGTAACATCACAAATTGTGTACAGGAAATCAACTGGAACAACATTTCCAAGGACTCTCTGACATGTCAGACAAAAATAAGTTCCAATCACTATAGTAACAGCTGTGAGCAACATTGTGGTTGTGTTGCAGTCAATGGCAAAGTTCCCATAAATATCAGATAGGCCTAGAATTCACTTTCTGACAGTCATCCATGAGCTGCACAACTAGAATTGACATTTTAGACATGAAGTAAAAATATTGAATTTCTCTACAGCTTGCTTGTAGATGAGTTCATTTACATTGTCTGCAAAGCTTGAGTGCCTGACCAATATACTGAAAACTCTGTAAAGCCAAAGTCCAAACTTCTTGGAGGACAGAGGCTAAATATGCAGATCTCACTTGCTGAATATATTTCTGAAAAAGTTTTGCAGATTCTTTTGTTTTCTTGTCGCAATCAGCCTACCAGTCTTCTCCAGTACATTCAAAAGTTTTCGAATTTCTCTTTTATCTGGAGTGAAAAAATATGGGAAGAGGAGACAGAGGAGAGAAAAAATAAAATTCGAGATGAAGTTCCAGAAGAAAATCTGGTCATACATATTAAAAAATGAAATATTTTACTACTACAAGAATGTTTAAAAATGCCCTATATCAACGTTTTAATTTTTCTAAAGTTTCATAACTTTTAATTCAAAGAAAAAGAAAAATGGGGTTTAAATAAGGTTGCTTTTTCTTTTTTCATTTCCAGCCACCTAGAGCAAAATATGGACTRCTAAGAGTTTCTCTTATATACATTTTGTTATATGAAAAACTCATTGAAATTATAATTTAGCATCATAATTCTTTTGAAAGTGTGGTCTGTAACAGCCCAGTCCATTCGATCTTAGAACTTCAAATGTCATGATCATTCTTCATATATAAATCACCAAACAAGCAGACAAAGATGAGGTGTTAGCCATCTTTATTGCCCTTTTCATCATGGTCTCACTGCTTTTTATTCATTTCACTTACCTGTTCTCAGATGAACTCCTCAAGACTTACTTTAGGTTTTAAAGTAGARCCCAAGCTGCACAGCTACTGATGAGCTACATGAAATAATTACATTAACAGCCAAAAAGCTGTTGGACTACACCCTGTTGATAGATCACTCAAGGTGAGGTAAAAATGCAGCCACATTAGAACTAATTCAGGTAAAATAAAAGCATGTCCTGCATACSATCAGTCCCACTGATGGCTATGTATCTGTGGAATCTATACTTAAGACTAATGATTTGTGTGAGAAAGAGCAGGTGATGCACAGAAGACAAGCACAACCAAACAAAAACACACGCCCTGATGGCTGCAATCTAAAAGAARGGAAGAATGGGCTGAAGACCTTTTTAAAGCAAAAATCTCCTCATGCTGTAAGACAGAGAATTAAATCAGAAAACAATGTAAAATGATATCTGTATAAAATAGTATGCATACCAAATTACAACATTAATCCCTCCGTGGCAATTAAGTAGAAAACTAAGGAGCTGAWTTTTCCTTAGTAGTTCTTACTAATACTGATTTGAAATGGCCCCTGAGTGCAATAATTGAACCAGTCTTCACTGCTTGAACTGAAATATCCCCTTAACCTAAAAGAAACCTGTAGGTAGGTGATTCCAAATACATAATTTCTAATGTCCTTTCTTTAATTTCACGATTTTATTTTGCTGCACATATCAATAAATAATAAATGTTATGGCAAAACATGCAATAAGGTTTGAGAATGGTAGTAGGCTGTGAAAAGTAAATGYACGAAGTATTCATTTTTCCATATACTGTAGAGATTTACTTTAATCCTTATGTATTCACTTTCACTGCTTCTGACATAAATTTTTGTGTGCTTCCCTGTGGAACACGAGCCATCCTCCAAGGACAGGTCAGCTACCTCAAAACTCCTTCCACTACTTTCTTCAAGGAACACAACAGGAGTGAGTAATTACAGAAATTTCAACAACCAAGCCTCTTCTCTCTTCTACTGGTCAGGTCTTTTAAAGGTACTATTATCCCCTAATGACCTGTTAAGTCTCTGAAAGAAATACASCACATAAAATTCCAGCTGCTCACTTTTTCTGCCTAGCTTCAGCATGATGGAAATCAGGAACCCCTGACTGTGTTATGGCCCTGTGTCAACTCTTCTGCTGCTGCTGCTGTCATCCACAGTAGCTCTCTTTTCATGACAGGTTCCTCCTCATTAACTTTTGCTTCCCTACYGCTGGTGAAATCCACGCACCCATTCTGTTGTACAGCTGTATTTCAGGCTGTCACTTACTCAAGACTCAGCACCTCATTCAAAGTCCAGTGAATCTCCCAAAAATTTTAAGATTATTTGTATCTGACCTGAGACCTGAAAAACATGAAAGGACTCGGTTATTTTTTTTTATTGTGTTTCCTGCTTTCACTACCTTAAACACAATTATGACACTCCTTCCAAAGAGCAAAGGAAATACACACTGACATGAATTTTTTTCCCTTGTGATATATTCAGAGAAAAAAAATGTATCCTTGCAATATGAAAAAAAACAACCCAAACATTAGAAATTTCACTGTGGGAGTACTGGGAGGGACAAATAGGTGTGATTGTCTGCATRTAAGTCCTGTGGGAAATGCTAAAACAATATCTGGTTAGAAATTTTTCCCTAAAATGAGTGCCACTAACTCAATCTTTAAATAACAAAACATAAAACAATAAGAAGCTGATAAAGGTACTTTGAAATAGACATCCAATAATAGTTGCTAAAATTTTAGTGATATTAACAAATAGCTATTTATTCCTAAATTTTCAACACACAGCTACAAAAGCCTGAGTCCTTTTAACCAAATCTTTCTTTTTTCATAAATATTCAGCCTCTGCAGCTTTTTATGCACTCCAGTGGGATTTAGATGCACTCATAAGCATTAGAACATGTTCTCACATTAGCTACAAAGACACAAATTTCTGAGTTGATTATTGATGTCACAAATTGAAATGTTGATCTCAATGAAGCAATCAAATTTTAGAAAAACCAGCAGCTTATCTGAACAAAATTTTAAAAAGTGTCTTTATAATGCAATTTAAAAATTAATATATATGTAGAACCACAAAATATGTTCGAAGTATTGATAGGGCTGTTCCTTTTWAAAAATACTTTGTGGTACAGGCAGTACAGTAATATTCCTGAGGAGGTTCAGTTWATAGCATGCATAAACAATTGGCAACTGGATTCCACTTAGATTTTTCAGTGATTAGTTTTGTYGTTTTCTCTTATAAATTCTGAAATGTCAGCAAAATACGTGTGCATGCTGGAAGCTTTTTGCATGAGGTATATAATATGACGGAACCTCCTACTCAAAACTCACTACTCCAAACATCTGACAAATACTAACCAGGTGTTCCTTCTACAAGACTTCCTATTCTACGTAGGCTTAAAAAGCTACCATTTTCCCAATTTCATTTCCTACCAAAATTCAGTAACAGGAGCAATTCAATCATCTAGAAGAAATATCTGCTTAAAATTAGCAACCATTAGCATCATACTGACAGGGATCTACACTTACCTGAAGAATCAATCTTCAGAAACAYTTGAATCAGTAAACTTCCATTCCATCCTAGAGTTAAAAATTTTCACATGGTTACAAATAACCCTTCATAATTTGATTTACTATATTCTGGGTCAGAAACTCAGAATTTAAACCAAATTRCTTCAATAATTTCCTCATTTAATTCTCTTGAACATGTGCTTTGGACAAGTTGGGGCAAAAGGCAAGAAAAAGCTTCCTTTTCTGTAAATAGCTGTAAAATGGGCAGATAGGCAGTAGATATCACTTCTAGCTATACTATTCTCTGTTGCTGCAATTTTGTAAAGATGACAGTACTCAAGCACAAAATCTGCTTGAGTTCAGAAAAAAACAGCAATAGTTCAAGTTTTCCTCATAAGAAGTGATGGAGATGAGCAACATCCATCTGTAACTCCTCTGTCTCCAAGACATTTTAAATATATTCATTTTCAGCCTGAAAACATTCTGCATATTGCCAACAAAAAGAATGCCGTGCATTGTGAGATGCACTGCATTTCCACAGCTCTGTTTTTTTGTCAGAAAAGACAAGTAAATAACCCCCAATCTCTTTCTACTTTGCTTAATTTGTTTCTGTTATCTCAAAGCAAACTATTATTGTGTTTATAAATCAAAGYGTAATGCTTCTTAACTTCATGACAATTTCAATTGGGTTGAGCAATTTGGGGGACTAGCAGCTTCACACACATCTGCTGGTGAGGCACAAAGATCTGTAAATATGCAAAACTGGCAATCTGGATCATCTCTCATGCTTCCCTACCATAAACACTGTAGCTAGTGCTATACTGAGATACTGACTTAAAGAAAAAAAAAGGACAAAACTAAGAAAATACATCGAAGTTAAGAAGCAATTTAACCCCCAAAACCTAAGACTTTCCTAAATGAGATTAAAATATGCAACTTCAACAATGGGGCTGCAGTATCAAGGAAAGCCTTTAGTGACTGAAGTGGAGGGAAAGATGGTACACCTAGGATAGTGTCAAGTAAGAAGTGCATAAAACTAGACTGCATCCCTCAGAAAACTGTCACAGCTCATGGAGCAGTCTAGAGCACTCCAGCAGGAGCTAAACACACATAGACTTAGGAAAATCTTCAGCAAGTGTTTATTCATTTCTCATTGAGCTCTGGAACACCTGGTGGATAAGCCATGCTTTTTCTTCAATCTATGCTAGCATGGCCCTGAACCAAAATCTCCACTCCACTGGAATAATCCTCTACAGCTGTTCTAGCTCCAAGAGTTACATGTCTGAGTATCAGTTTTACTCCTTTAGAAAAGCATGGGTGAATTAGGACTGAAAAAGTAATTTTCATCTTTAGTGGACGACTTCATTAAGGAAGAACCACAGGGGCAAAATCATTTTCTAATTATGAATTGAAATGCAGAAATTGGATAGATCCCGTCTCCTCTTTTTCTGGGGGCCTTACTTCTGTGTTTAGCCTCAGTTATATCCTCTAGTCCTTCAAATGTTGTATTTAAGATCCTTCTGATAAAATTTCATTGATTTAGTTTAACTGACTAAAAATAGCAGATTAAAGCAGAAATAAGAACTTGAAGAAGTGATGGAGGCAGTTGCTGATATCAAGTAGAGATATAATGGGTTTGTTGGTTTTTTGCCAGTGTAGGCAAGAATTACTTGCAGCACAAAATTCATTCTGGCCTTCCAAATTTTCTTCAAGAAGAGCAGATTACAGCCAACAAAAATCYCAGGCATATTTGCAGACAATTGAAGAATGAAGATGCTTGACTCAAAGTGGAAAACTGAATACATTATCATATGGTATTACTTCACAAATTGAAAACAGTTGTTTGAAAACATTTTTCTCCTCCAGAAAAGTGGTGCTTCCTTTGCATTTCACTTGCACAGCAAAGCTACACTTCCCCTCTCTCTCTTCTCACCCCTTCTCAAAATAAAAGAAAATAAATGTAACATTAGCAAGATGAAGACTGGCATCAAGATATCAAAGACTACATTCCACTTTAAAATGTCTGGAATGACATCTGCATGATGTTTCTATTAAAGATTTATGTCCTTGATAATACTGTTAGTTCTGTATTCCAAGGCAAACTATAAAAATACTTTTAAAAAACTTTTTTTTTCTTTGCTAATGGGAAAAACTAACTTCTCCAGCACAATGTATAGTTWAAATGTTTACTTACTTGAACACATCGATTAACTAAAAATGTTGCTCTATTTAAGACTGGATTTTTTAAAATTCAGTTTGATCTGTGATGTTGTTAAAACTATTTGGACAAAAAAAATGTACCTTATAATACAGGAACTTTATCTATTTACTAATAATTCACCTTATAAAACTAGGGAAAAATTACTCTTTGATTTCCATTTCCACTAAATAAGAACACAGAGAAAGCTTTGTCATGTGTTCCCACAGAATTATTAAAGGAGATGAACAATGAACACTATTATAATAATTAAAATTTCCATTATGTCTATAATCTCTCTGACTCTCAAAATACTTGTTCATATCTTGGGAAAAYATTTTCTTACTTTGAAAAAGAGCTTTAATGAAATAATAATACAATAACATGAAGGGTAAGTGTTGACACTTTGAGAAGATGATTGATGTTAAACAAAATAAATTAATCTTAGCTCTAAATGAATTACTCATTATTTTTATTTACTAAAAAAATGCATGTATTTTATTCTCATTAGTTTTGTCACAGGAACTTTAATCTGAGTTCTGGTAAGTAGAGATTTGGGGACATAATACATTAATGAAAAGTTTGACTTCATAGTGTTATAGACATGTRATTGTTATAGATACAGAGAGCAAATACTTTAATAATGCAGTTGATGTGTCTAGTAAAAGTGACCTGATCTAGCACACCCTGGAATTATGGAAGGCTTTTATTAATTTTAATGTTTATCAAAAGATCATAGATTTCAGTGAGGTTTCATTTCAATTTCAGTCTGTTGAGTACTCATTAAAATCTTGACTGCTAAATCTGTGATTTCACAGAGGTAAATTGAAAATTAGAGTGATTTAGTTAAGTTAGGTAATAATTCCTTACTTTATAGCTCAAAGATTTTCATCATTTACTCTCAAGCATTCTGCATTTGTCAAATACAGGATGCTCGAGGAGCAGTGGGGAAGATGATCTAGCTTTGATCATATTTTGTGTTATCTCTGTTTGTTACAGAGCACTTCTGTTTGCATTCTTCATGACTCAGAGCCCTGAAAAGGGATTCAGACTTCTCTCTATTCTCTATTCAGTGCTGTGGGAATTCAGCAAACATGCTCAGCTCAACTGGGAGAGCTTTTCTGCCGTTTGTTGATTTTGCAGTTTGCTCTCAAATATAGCAGGAAATGTTGGCTGATTTTTTAGGGTTTCATAAGGGATTTTGATGACCAGCCCCTATTAAAATTAATGAGCATTGAGCATACAAATCCCACTGGTAATCTCACCCTTTCTGGTATTAAAATAATAAAAATTGGAGAGGAGTGACATGTAAAATAAAATTTATGTTGCATTAAAAAAGAAAATCTAGCTATCTCCTAAACCTTTCAGCAGTCCCTTTCCCCCAGTCTTCAGTGAAATCATTTATGGAAACTCCATGGAAGCACTTTTATTACAGCTCTAGATGCTCATATATGGACCTTGCTTTATGTGGGTTATTTGACTGGTATTTWTTTTATATTACAGTACATTTCTGAAATTTTGACCTCTAATTTATTACAGGAAGGAGYCATAGTAACAATAAAAAATGGCAGTGAAAGCTTCAGGTTTTAAAAATTTTGCTGATGCTTTATATCTTTCACATTGCATTTTCATTGAGCTATTAAGAGTTTCTGAGCACTAGACATATCTTTGTTCTAACTATTTAGGAATCCATCCTGCATGATGTAATCCTAGAAAAGGAAAGCAGGAAGAACATACTTGAAGCATTTAGTGCTGCCATTAAAAATTGCATTCTGCAGGACAAGCTCACTGTGGATATCACAGAAGATTGAGAATAGAAGAGAAATATTGATATGCCACAAATGCATTCAAAAGATTTCTTAGTGTTAGGAAAGAACTGAAAGATTTTTAGTGTCCAGCTCAATAAAGCAGTGACAGAGCTTAAATTTATATGACACACAAAATGACTAGAAAAATAATTTGTTCTCATGATACAAGATGAAGCAAAACAACAACAAAACAAGTTTTTTTGAAAAATACTTATCCAAAACTTAGACAAAAAAGTTGAAAAAAATTCAGAAAACTATCAGTGGAGGGTTTGTTTGTTTGTTTGTTTTCCCCTGTAATTTATTTGAGGCAAAGGATCTTTAAATGTTACTTTCTACTGTAGGAAGCCAAATGGACATAACTCTTCAGGAACAGCAGTCAAAAAGCTGTCATTTAACTTTCTTGATAAAATTTTAAATTTTTGAGGAAATAKTTTTTTTAGTTGGGAAAATGGTATAATGGAAAGTACTCTACAGTAAAAGTATTTCTCTCAAAAATACAGAACACTTCATACTATTTATTCCATTTATACTTTTACACATTTTTAATTTTATAAATCATTAGGAAATACAGTTACAAAAAATATGCTGATTGTTATGGTTTTTTAATCGTTCAACACATATTTTAATATTATTTTTCTTACTTAAGCTAAATCTKTTATAAAACTTTAGGTTCTGTGTCTACACGTTTTCCTGTCCCCATTTATCTCTAGAGTAGCTGTACGCTTGCTTTGAAAAAAAAACCAAAAAAATCCCAAAAAACAAAACAAAACAAACAAAAAAAAACAAACAAAAAATCAATTGAAATTCTTGGTGGAAAAGCTAAACATGATTCATCAGCATGTCCTTGCATTACAGAAGTCCAAACAAATGTACAGAGATGGAATCATAAAGGCAGACTGGAAGGGACCTCAATAATAGTTTAGTCCATCCTGCTACAAAAAAGCAGGTTCATCTGTACAGTCAGACTAGATTACTCAGGGCTTTGTCCAGTCAGGTATTGAAAACATCCTAAAACAGGGAATTCACAGCCTTTCTGGGCAGCCTGCTCTACTCTCTGCTTGTTCTCAGAGTGAAAAAGTGTTTCCTAAAATCCAGTCTGAATTCATCTTACACTGTCTCTTATCTTCCCAYCTTGCACCAGTGGGAAGAGACCCCTTCCAGCCTCTTGATAACCCTGGCATAGGTGCTGAGRCATTCCTGAAAAGCACTCCTGAGATGTTCCCTCCTCCAGGCTAACAAGCCCCAGCTCCTCAGAGGGCAAAGGCTACAGTCCCTGGCCAGTGTCCTCTGATGTACTAACTTATCAATTCCTTTCTAATATTGAGGGACTCAAAAGTAGATGTARTATTTCAGATGGGATCTCATGGATTCCAAGTAGCAGGAGTACCTCCCCTCAGAGTTGTRGCAATGCCCCTATAAATACCTCCCAGGGCACTCTTTTCCATTGCTATACTTTCTAAGCCTTATTTGTTGTAATTTGGTTTATGTTTCAATTTCCTTATTCTCTTTCCACAGTTTCACTCTTCTTTAGTGCTCATTCTCAGTTATTTGACTTAGTTGCTTCCTGGGACATTCATTCTTCAATTTTTATTCCTTGAATACAGATTTGTGAAATTGATACATCTTTAAACTGACTTTTCCTTCATTTATGATCTTAATACTATCTCTGTCACTCTCTTGACCTTCTTCTTTCTTTAGGAATGAAGGCCAGTTAACCCTCCCTAATACACTTCTTGGCTAACTGCAAATTGTTTTCTCTAAGTTTGTCACCTAGTTTCATGTGGAATTTCCYTTACCCATTCCATGCTACACATCTTATGCATTTGTATATGTCACAATTACAGGAAATGTTTACCTTGACACTGGTTCTTTTAACAAACAAAAACAATTTTCCAGTTTTCAAGGTATAATCCATATTCTCAGGTTTGCCCTACCTGAAGTTTGAGATGTGCTTATCACGGTTTTAAAACCAATCCAGTAATGCCAAATCTCTATTAACATGTTCTGAATCTCAGCACGGTTTATAAAACTCAGACATGACTTTCTTTGTTTAGCATTCACACACTTTCTGTGCAATAAAGTATTTTTTTAAAAATGGTTCAAACCAAAAGTTCYTCATCTTGGAAACTTTCATATTAGATGGGAATATTTTTCTCTTTTTTTTTTTTTTCTTTCCCAGTTCCTTATTTTCTTGACCACAAAAGCAAATAAAAAATGGACCAGTTTTAAACTTTACAAATTGTCTRTAGCACAGAGGATATTTTACAGAATATGAGTACCAGCATGTATTGATTGTAGCTGAAAATGAAAGACAAAAGTTTAGGAAACCATAAGTAACATTTGTTCTACTGAAATGAGCTGTAAGTTTCTGGCTGAAGAAATATATATTTATTTTTTTTTCTCAGAACTATTAAATCAAACAATTGAATGTTGTTCTTCTGGAAAACAGTTTTTAAGCATTCAAAAAAACCCCAAACTAGAATGATAAACTTTCTTTGTAATTTTTACTATTGTCACTCTCATAGTGGTTTTATATAGTTCCTTGAGGTACCATTCAGGGGTTATGATTTTTTTTTTTCTTAAATTAGGAAAAAAGCAGGCATGAACAAAAAATATTGCTTTTCACAAAGAGCTTAGGATTTTAAAACAGTAAACATAGAAAAAAAGTAGATTGGAAGGGATTTTTGAAGATCAACAATGCCGTGTTTCAAGCAGAATGAATTTCATAAACAAAGAACATTACTTAACCTCATGTCCACTTGGGCTTTGAATATCTCCARAGATTAAGATGTTGCAGCCTCTGTGGGCATCTGTGCCAGTGTTCAACCACCCTTCACTGAAACAATTTTTTTAATTTTGTATAGATGGTGTGGGCAGATTGCTTGCTAACAAGTGGGTAAAAAAGGGGATATAATATTGACATAAGGGAACACTTGCATGTGAAATCTGATTTTTTTAATAGGATGGTCAGTTACTCGTCAAATGGCAACGGGAGCCCCGTTACAAAGGTCTTTCCAGCTACATATTCACCTGGCTCAAACAAGACTCTTGTGCTCAATTCTAATAATCCATCTGTCCCACAGTTCTGCCARTGACTCTGGCCTATGCAAAATTAGTCACTACTTGTTTCTTAAATATGTCATCTACCTATTATAGACTGTTCTACCTGACCATCTGTTCAGGAAAAAAATTCTGCTGTCTGCTACTATCTAAACAGGATCATTTCTGAAACAGCATCCACCTAAAGGAGTCTGTGGAGGGAACAACCAGTCTCTCCCTATAGGAAGTTAACCAACGCACTGACACATACAAATTGGACTATACACAGTGGGGGCTGATTGGGGCAATTTCTAAAGCTCCTATATGTCAGTTAAATACTTAATTGGGAAGGTGACTTCAGTCACTCATCCAGTTTCGAAATAGCTTGTTCTCACATCTCACATCTTTATCTCATCTACATAGATGAGTAGTGAGACCACCCAGGAGTTTACTGATTGAGGTACACTGGCTGTCCACAGAGACCCTAATATCTAGCTAGTCCACTCTTACAAAAAACTTGATTTTCATGTCTAATTACGTAGCTTATGTCCCATAGCACATGCTACATATATAATTAATCAGAATTCTTTGCTCCCTTCCCTTTCACTGAACTTTAAAAATAGGCTGATTCCATCTTCCCCATCATCTTTAAAAACACCTTTTAGGCAGTAGAAGAGTGTAATTAGCTCCCCTCTTAGCTTTATTAACTCTTCCCCAGACTAAGCAAACCCAGTTTCTTCAGATTCTCATCATATGTCCAGTGYTCCAGTTTCCTCCTCAGCTTTGACTTTCTCCTTGCAATCAACATTTGCTTTGTATGGAGCATACCAAAGTTGACTCTACTTCAGATATGGTTTCATACAGCCATCTCACTGAGAAGCCACAGAGTTTCCTTCTTCGTTGAGGTATTCGATACCAGGAGGTTGTCACACTGAAAAGAAATTTGTTCTCTGGTGTTTCACAAACATCATTGCATTGATTCTWGAAGCCCTGTTGATATCAATCCCCTCAAGTTTTTAGCCCCTCAGGCTTTGACACAAACTTTGCAATTTTTTCTTAGTTGTTAATTGTAGCCAGACAGTTATAATTAAGCAGTTGCACTGTGATCATTGTATGCTTGGCTAGACTTTTGTTTTAAGGAAGAGGGAAGAYGGTCCCAACATTAATGGGCAGTCTGGAAAATAGCCATCAATAATGAACTCAGCAGAACTGAGCAGTAACWGGGTGAAAAGTAATTCCATGRTGGAAGATTCTGGGCACCCTCATTGACCACACACTCAAAAGAGACCCCAGACTCAAATGAAGGGAAGAACTGCACATGCAGACTAATTGCCATGAAAAATGAGAGAGACAGCAAGCAAATAGGGTATTAATTAATGAAAAACGTTATGTAACAAATGAATGCTGATACCTTTGTTTTTTAAAATGTATGGATTGCATAAAGCTTGGATAATGGAGGAGCCAGACTTCTGTGGTGTACAACCTAGCTTCCCAATCTGTGCAAACAAGAATAAAAAAATAGAAACACTCTTCACCTAGTAAGAAGACTGTGTTCAAAACACTGTAGTCTTAAGCAGCAACCCAAGGTACCCTGAGCACCCAGTCCACATCAGTTGCCACATGAACCTTTTGCACACACCATGATCACAGTGCTTCTGGTTACTGGCCTCTACAGATTTCAGTCTTTTCAAACCACTGAGATTTTCTAATTTGGCAGGCAACCGCTCCCACTGCCTTTGGTTACCAAATGTGTGTCACTGTCCTCATGAAGAATATATCAGATGCATACTTCTTTCTGTGTTCCAAAAAGGAACYCAGACACTAAGAAAAGGATGCTTTTAGTTGGAAGGTCACATTTTCTGCACTAGTCATCAGGGGCCAGAGTGCAAACCACACTTCCACACCCAGCTCTAGGAGTTCAGCTGCCCAGGCTTAGGGCCAGCAGTTGGTGCTGCTGTGTGTCTGCTAAGTCAGGAAGAAGAGACATTTGAGAAAGAGCTACGAGAAGTAGACACATGGCCAAATACAAGCTAAGACAGGCAGCCTTGATCTTCTGATGGGACTATGCCTGCTCCTGGTCATGTAACTCTCTGCTCCTGCCCTGGCACTTTTCTTGTTATCACAGCTTGTCCAGCCAGTTGCCAGCACATGAGTGCCCAGACCCTGGGCTCAGCTTGTTGGATGGCAGTGGTATTGCATCCTGGCAGGAAGGGACAGGAGGGGCTCTGCTGGCCTGTGCCCACACATGCAGACCCCAGACACTCAGGTGCATAACACAACTGACAACTCATCATAGCCCAGAACACCTGCCTCCACTCACACCAATCCCCCAGCATTTATTTCAGTTCAATTTTCATGAGATTATTTAACTGTGCTTTAGATACAAGGTTAATAGAGGTTTTGTTGTTGTTGTTGTTGTTTTTGGTTTTGTTGTCATTTTATTATTTGGGTTTTTTTCCCCCGAAGCCTTTAATAAATATAAAAAGGTTAAAACCCAATTGCACTCCAAATGTACAGTGGTAAAAACTGAAATTGGTCATAAMTGCACTTCTTTTTTTAAGATGATAAGGCCTACTGCTTCCAAATAATTTATTTTGTAATCTTTCACACGCACCCTTCCAGAAAGAAGATGCATAAAAAAATCCCTCATTTTTCATGATCAAAAATATATTAATTTTTTTCAAGCAAGAACTTCATATTATAACTATTCAATGTTTCACCAGTATATTGTTACTTGAGTTGTGCTAAAGCATTGAGTTGTATCAGGATGTTGAATATTTTATGTATGAAATAGTGCAGGAAATAGTGCAGATTTATGAAGTGTTTAATAAATTATATCTCTGTTATCTTTTTTCACCTCAGTTAAGAGAAAGGAAAAAATATCTGTGCAAATTGTAAGACATGATCAGTAGTAGAATTAGATCTGAATGTACTCTGTTGTTCAACCCTTAGAGTGTTCCTATCAAATTCCTCTACTAAGCCAAATAATTTCTTCATGATTCAGTAATGAGCAAAAAGTACCAGGTTTTAATATTCTTACCTTGATTTATAACTATTCACTTCATCCAATTATTTAATTGTTGACCTTGGCCTTTTTGGCTTTTGTTTCAGAACACTTCAAACCTTCCCAATTATCTCAGAATTTTAAATAATATTTCAATTTTCCTCTTCTTCTTGGTCATGAATTAGTGGATAACACTTTTTATTGTCATATCAATACTCTGTCAGATGTTGCACCCTATCTACATTTTGATTTTACATGGTTTTGAAGGGTTAGGTTTKKKKTTTTTTKTGTGTGTGTCAGGATCACATAGACAGCATGGAGGATGACCATCAGATCACTAAAAATTACCTAAGRAAACAAACTTCTCTCTATTATGTTTATCAAACAAAAGCAAAAAGAGGCAGTAAATTTAAAGCAGCCACTTTCCTCTGATTGTTAAACAATTTACAAAAAACTCATGTCCTAAGTTTCATAMWAATCCTAACAGCCTTGCTAATTTTATTTCTTGGACATTGATAAGTTGGTCRGCTCTTTCTTAACTGTTCACAGAAAAGAAAAGGTGCAAAGACCCTGCAGGCAGTAGGTGAAGTCCTGCAGAGTGGCTCCCCACTGGAACCAATTAAGTCCCAGCACGAAGAGACTCTAATACACTCATCATATTGGAACAAATCCTGCTTCTTCTGAAGCAAGGCAAGGGCCACTTTGGTGGTTTTGAAGAGAGTAATTTTGTGAATGCCAATAGAGTTGTATTTAAATATACCCAAAGCACTAAATCTCTCTGATGAGACAATTTTCATWAAATTAGCAGGATCACACTGAGTGGCCAAAGAGAAACCGAAGTTTTACTAAGAGTTTATACCCAAAATTATTTCTCACTTTCCTTAAATTAAAAAAACAAAAGGCATAAAAAGAAAAATAATCTAAACCTTAAAAATTATAAAGCATTACATTAAATTTGAATAAAAAAACAAACAAGAAGGAAAGAGAGCTCTGAATATTCAGTATTAACTTGATGTAGTCAAATCAACTACTCCACCCATAATAATAGTCATATAAATCCTCCCTAAAAACACTTCACATTTTTCATGTAAAAAAATTGACTGATAGTGAGTTGAATAAATTGTATATAAATAAATGCAGTCTTAGGAAAAATCACATTGAAAAAACGGCCTCGACACCATTGTAAAGTAAATGCAATTACATTCATCTAGTACCATACACATGCATTAAACACAGTAAAATTATTTAGTTTTCTGTTTCCCACAATTTTAACTTAAGTAAAATACATTGACAATTTATTAATCACAATACCAGATAAAGAAATAAAAAGCCCAATTGTACAGATYATGTCGAAAAAAATAATTTAATTTGCTTGCTACTCTACAGCATATTGAATTTATTTTTCTTGTTGTAATGAAGTAAAAATTCTCAACTGCATATGATCTCTAACTTTTAAGTCTTTTCTAATCAATGCTTCTATTTCCCCTCTTCTTTCAATAGAAAAAAAATGCCYCCTTTTTCCTTACAGAGCTCATTGCTCTGTATGAGAAGAGAAACTTTATTCAGTCTTTTTTTTTAACCTTGAGGATAGCATATTTTTAAACATTTTGATTTCTTTTTTTCTTAAATCATAACATCTTCAATGTCACACTTAGAAGTTCACTATTTGTTAAATGTTTTCTGGTGGTTTCAAACATGAGAGAAACTAAAACTATTACTATATAAAATCTCCTCCTTGTGTGCATGACTTGTTAGTCTATCTGACTTGTACTTAGTATGTACTATGCCACAGTTTTGAAAAATAACAAGACTACCCTAAACAAATACAGTGCTGATTTGTTCTTCTGTACTGAAGATAGAAGTAGATTAACTGTTAAACTCTTGCCTACATGTTTGTCTTATTTCAGTCCAGAGAAGGAGATGGATGATTTATTACATACTTCTTAGGRTTTCAGAGCCTGATTTTGCTCCTCWTATGGATCAAAAATGGAATTCAGGAGTTGTGAGGCTATACAAACCACAACAGTAACGCCCATTGCATCAGCTGATGTCTAAGTAGACATCAGTTAGAGCTTCGCCTTTTTTTCAGAAAAGAAGTCATGTGAGGATCTCAAGGAACACAATGGTTTTCTATGAGTTCCTTGGCTACATTACAGTGCTTCATGTAGTAAAGGATGTAAAATCAATTTTTTTGATAGATACTATTGTGACCTGAATGAAATTTAGTATTACATTTTTCTAGTGGGATAGAGTTTAGAACATGAAGTCCAGTTTTAAAATGAATTATTCAAAATTGTCTAAGTTTGCAGTATGTAACCTCATTGCAGTTGCTCCTTTTTCCCCTTTTCCTTCAATAAAGAGAAGTGACCTACAAGTGCCATAGAAATTGGCAAAGACTTTTCAAGAATAATTAATTTATCATAATTGTAAAAGTAAAAGAGAAATATGCTGCAATAAAATAATTAAAATTCATATGATAGCGTGATATACCATTTACATAGACATGGAGTTATTTGATTTGGCATCAAAAAGTCTTATGTACATTTCAGAAATTCTCATGCGAACACAGAGTASTAAATAGAGAGTCTTCCTTCAGAGATATAAATGTTCAGCTAAATAGATTGTTCATGCTTGCCTCACAGATTGCACTTAGTAATAAAATCATATGGGAGCAATACTRTTTAATCCATCTGAATGATGTTACTATCTTTTCATTTTCACTGGCTGTTTTGCATAATGCCCATAAAAATGTTTAGAAAAATAATACACCATCCAAGACTTCTACACAACCCAGAAGATTACAATCTGATCTCTGGATCCTTTTCTGATGTTTTTCTACTTTTTTTTTTCTCTTCTTTAAGTTGCAAGGGTTCTTTCACARTGTCAAAGAATGAATTACCTTTGAATGGTATTTTCTAGAAGATTTGTAATGCGAATGTAGGTTGAAGAAAACTTTTACTTAAAAAAGAAAGAAGAAAAATTCGTATCTAGGACCTTATAGTTGCATTTAGTGGGTACAAGAGTACAAGAGATTGAGAATATATAAAGAAATTATTCTCCTCTTTTGCCCCCTCCTTTCAAATTCTAGGTATTCCTACTTKATAAAAAAGAGAACAGAACTGAATTGGTTTTGGATTGATTGCATATCCTCTAAAAAATTAACTTACAAGTGTGACTAAATTTTTAATAATTTGGTTAACTTCAGAAATAACATATTTGCTTGCTTAAAACAGGCCATATGTCTACAGTGCATACACAACTATTCTTTCCTACAGCACATCTAATCTTCATGTGCTATAAACAAATATATATATATATATATATATATATAAAAATATATATATATGAATATCTATATTCAACTACAGGAATGAAAGTCACATTGCTTCAGTGTCTAGAGAATGCAATATATAAGGTATAATCCTTATTCTGGTGTTCTCACAAAATAAACGAGAATTTTTGGAACAAAAATGTTACTATTTTTGTTCAGAAATAGTAGAGGGAAAAAAAGCCCAGAACTAAAGCCAAAATACCATTGAGCTATATGGTCACTGTTATAATGWATGGAGATAGCAATTTGACCTAGTTACTCCAATCCCAGTTTAGCTCTTTGCCCATGACACAAGTTCTTCTGTTGAGAAGGAAACCAGAAGTTTCTCAAGAGGTGAAATTGATTGAGTAAACAAACCCATAAAAATAAATTTGCAAAAAGCAATTCGGGGAGCCATCTCCCTCTAACAGAATATCACATAAACATGACTACATGCAGGCCACTCACTAGTGGCCAGAGTGTAATGCTAATGTTTTTTGAATTATTTGTCTTTTGATGAAAAACCCTGTTTTTTTTTTTTTTTTTCTGTGTGCCATACTAAAAATGCCTAACAGAAAAATAATTAAATAAAAAAACTTTTACCGTAACTCATTAGCTGCTGAACAAAAATTTGTCAAACAAATAAAAGAGAAATGATCTCCTAATGRRCATGGAGCTCTAAGCAACCTGGTCTAGTGAAAGGCCTCTCTGCCCACAGCAGCAGAATTTGGAACTTGATTATCTTTAAAGTCCCCTCCAATGCAGAACATTTTATGATTCTATGCTAATTTATCCATTATTCTCACTCAAAATCTATTTTCTATTTTGATGCTGTTACTGTAATTTGCAATGAATTGATTTTCTGAAGGACAGTTCTATCTAATGCCATTTAAATTAAATCTTTAATACATCCCAAACTAACTTCTTCCTCATCCTTATGAACTGTTTAATGATCAGAGCTTTTCAGATAAAGTATTTAGAGCTGCATGACACAGAATATTTAAAGAAAAAACAAATCCACTCCCATCAGTAGCTTGGTTGAACAACCTTTGCAATACTTAAATAGACTGTATAAAACATAAAATTTAAATGGCTGTTTAGTGAAATCCACTTTTCACAAAAAGTGTGCTATAGTGGTAGTAGTAGTATAAAACTGGCATATCAGAAAGTATTAAAATGTTTTAATTCCTGGGCCATCAACAGACAAGGAAATTCTGAGAAAATATTACCTGCAAACATGACACAATGAGACACCAGAGGCAACAATGTACCTTTTCCCATCAGCTGTTTAGGTATCTCACTTTAATGAATTTCAGGAAGAAACTAAGCAGACAGAGGCAAAGCCTCTTAAACTGATGTTCTCTACTTTGACAGTTATTTCAGGGAGACGATTAAGTAATAACATTTCATAGACCATCACATGCATCAAAAGTTTGGACAAGAAGAACTACATTTCAATTTTTGGGAAAATTACACTGCTTTTGAAAATCCTGAAAACTGGATACTAGTTCTAAAAGAGCTGTATTTTTTTTCTGTCATTTTTTTTTTCTCTTTCACTGTTTAAAAAGTGGCAGTTATACAGTTCTCCCCAACAGTCAAATGATCAAAAAGCAAACATCAGATGAATTCAATTACACTCTACAAATAATGGATAAAATACAGTYTAAGTGGACAATTCATACATACTCCCTAAACTGCAAACTGCTATCTAAACTGTTCAGATTACATTCATGCATAAAATTCACATTTAAGGAATGAAGCTCATTTGATAAATGATTGTCTAACAGAATAAGGAAGCTGTAATTGCTTAGATAATTTATTTTCACAGAAAAAACAATTCAACCATTTCTAGAAACTATATCATCAACCTCCTAGAGCTTGACAGCCCACTAACTCCCTTGATAGCAATTCTGAAATCAAACGTCTTACCTAGTAATACAAGCATATCTGAATAAAAGCAGCATGTTTTATAAAATTAGCAAAACTTTTCTATCTGTTTTATTTTTGAATAATAGATATTCTTCTTGATCTTGTTACAGAAAAAAAATCTGTCAACAATCAGAAAAGGCAATTAAAGAAAATGTTCCTAAACTTGTGCTATTGTGTCAACAGTATATAAAACTTATGAATGAGTTTTTCAGGGGCCATTACACTCCTAAATCAGCAATATGCTTCCCTGAAGTAAACTCACTACTTTTGTCTCTATCACAGCATCTGCAGTGACAACATGTTCTAAACCCTCTACATGTATACAGCACAGTCCAGTGCTCAAGTAATTAATTGAATATAACCATATGTCCATTCAATGAATCCATGTTGCTATTACAGCCACTGCAACAGTTGGAGAGTTTGCAGACCAATTATTATTATAAAGTATTTAGTTGGCTTTTTTTTTTTTTAGTGGGATAATAATTTGTTAACAGAAGCATACTGAGGAATCATAATGAGAATTATAGATAGCAGTTCTGAAAATATATAAGGCTTGTATGTATATACCTGCAGAAATGYTGGTGAATACAGCTGTGAATGCTTACTATGATCTGTTACTTTGAGAAATATTTTTACATTTATTTGGAAATKATCCACAAAACACAAATATATGCTCTTTTGTGACAATAAAAATAATTTTAGTTTTTAAACAGCCCATTTTAATTCTACATACACTTAAAAAGTTGTAACTCAATGCTGGATACTTACTGTGACAAATTACTGGCAACAGAGGTGAAATCCAACACCAATTACTGTAATGTTCCTGAAATTTTTAGAATAAAATAAAAGTCTTTATATGTGACTTTCTTACATGCTCTCACAACTGTGCTGGTTTTGGCTGGGGTACAGTTAATTTTCTTCAAAGTGGCTGGTGAGGGGCCATGTTTTGGATTTGGGCTGAACGCAGGGTTGATAATACCAAGATGTTTTTGTAATTGATGGGCAAGGGTTRCACAGAGCCAAGGCCTTTTCTGACTTCTGTACTGCCACAGTGGTAGCTGGGSGTGCTTGGGAGGTTGGGAGGAGACACAGCCAGRACAGGTGACCCAAACTGACCCAAGGGATATTCCACACCATACAGCATCATGCTCARTATATAMTGTGGCGGCAAGAAGGAGGAAAGGGAGACACATCTGGAGTGATGCTGTTTGTCTTTCCAAGTCACTGTTATGTGGCCCTGCTCTCTTGAAGGTGGCTGAACACCTGCCTGCCCATGAGAAGCAGTGAATTAATTCCTTGTTTTACTTTGCTTCTGTGTGAAGCCTTTGCTTTCCTTCTTAAACTGTCTTTATGTCAACTTATGAGTGTTCTAGCTCCTACCCTTCCAGTTCTTTCCCTGATCTCACTGTTGGTGGAGTGAGGAAGTGACTGTGTGGGCTTTGGTTGCTGGCTGGGGTTAAACCACAACAGTCCCTTTTTGGTGAGCCAGGCAGGAGTCAAACTGTTGAGATAAATTGATTGATAGGGATATATTACACTGAATTTACATCAGTTAATGSTGTTTAATGGTAATGAGCAAGCTCCTGTGCTTGCCATGGACCCACTTTCCTGACTCTGTGTTAGAGTCTAGTGCTTGTTAGCGGCTGTTTTTATGCTTTTGCAGCTTGCTGGAGCGCTGCACTGTTTATCACCTTACTGAATTGTAYCTCCTTTGATAACAGCCATGGCAAYGTGCCTGGGTTGGCAAGTGGCCAGGACATTGCTTATGTTTTCTGAGCTGTTGTACTGGACAGGCTGGAACTCTACTGTGAACCCAAGCAGAAGGGACTGTGACATGTGAATTAGTCCGTGATGGAGCTGAATCCACCTGCAAACCATGGAGGACCCCATGTCAGAGCAGGTGGATGCCTGAAGGAGAGTCCGACATGTGACCATGACAAGCATGGACTGGAGCAGGATTGCTGGCAGGCCTTGTGACCTCCCAGGRGACCCATGCTGGAGCACTTCTTGGATAACTGCAGCCTGGGGTAAGGACCTGTGTTGAAGAAGTTCAAAGAGGACAATTTCCAGGGAGTGGGAACCCAGGCCTGAGCAGGGGAAGGAAAGATTCCCTTGAAGCTCATGGTGAAGTAGGCTGTACCCCAGCAGCCCATGCAGGACTATGATGTGGACTACACTAATGGTGGACTCCAGCAGGAATCCCTTGTTGAAGCTAGGCTGGGAAAAAAGGGGAGGAGTTCACTCCAATGCCCAGAAGAGCAAGGGGTGGAGATTGCAATGGATATGCCTTTAAATTTTTGTATACCCCAATTTGCCTGGTGTGTTACAAGAATTACTACAGTGAGAACTGCCAGAGCTAATGGAGGACAAGCCTTACAAGAAGAAGTTGAAGGGCAGCAGTGACYCAACCTGAGCTGGCTTGGTGCCCAGGAACCCCAAACTAAATGCCAATCCTGATCTCCCAAGTGACTTCTAGAACAAACAGAACCCAAAGTCATGAATTAAATTAATTGAAGAGACATTTTTTGGACTTTTTTTACATTTTGAAGGGGTGGTTCATAGACTAAGGGAACGATATCTGTATTATATCAAAGAATGAGAAGGAGTGTGGTGGGTAATGAAGTTGGGTAATGAAGTTGAGGGTACTTGGGAGGTTGGGAGGAGACACAAGCCAGGACAGGTGACCCAAACTGACCAAAGGAATATTCCAGATCATAAGGCATCACAGTCAGTATATAAAGTGGGCAGAAGAAGGAGAAAAAGGAGACAAATTTGGAGTGATGCTGTTTGTCTTTCCAAGTCACTGTTATGTGGGATGGGGCCCTGCTCTCTTGGAGGTGGCTGAACACCTGCCTGCCCATGGGAAGCAGTGAATTAATTCTGTGTTTTGCTTTGCTTCTGTGTGAAGCTTTTGCTTTCCTTCTTAAACTGTCTTTATGTCAACCCATGAGTTTTTTACCTTTTACCCTTCCAGTTCTCTCCCTTATCTCACTGTTTGGGGGAGTGAGGAAGCGGCTGTGTGGGCTTTGGTTGCTGGCTGGGGTTAAACCACAACAACAGAAAAAAAGCCAATTTTGTTAACTCTTGTCAAGTCCTAATCCAGCTTGATGAGTGTAAGGAGAAAGGCAATTATATTAACTCTGGTGGTGCATGGGCAAAATAACTAAATTCTCAGGAGGTTTAATAATTTTTTTCCTGCCAAGTATAGAAAATTAAGGTAGAATAAGGTACTTGACAAATTTTAAAGCAACATCCAGACAAAGTAAGGCACTTGACTGGAATTTTTTTAGTCTGACTTACAATATATTTCAAGAAAAGAGGATTAGGAGAAAAAGAGGGACAAAGAGAAAGAAAAAGGAGASAGAAAGAAATATGTAGTCATCACCTTAGACGCAGCATAGACTCAACTGCTTGTAAATCCAAGGCAGTGGGGTGTGTCTGCTGCACACCCTTGCCACAGCTTTTTATACTCTCTGGAATATAAAATGAGCCAGAGCCCTCYCTCAGGTGTACACCTGTGCTTTAAKGTTCCCCAGGGGACCTATGTGACTGGCCAGCAGTATTTTGGGGTTTTCAGTGTGCCACATGGCTTGGCAGCCATTYCAGAACCAGACCAGAGGGTCCAGGGGGCAGCTTGTGGAGCAGTGCGCCACTCTCCCTTCCATAAACAYGCACTTCCTCCCTAGCTCTTTGGATCCCATAATCATTCTTCTCTCCTTCTCCTGAAAGGTGGTAAAAACAGGTCTTCCTAGGTCATGAAGTTAGGTTAGTTTAAATGCTTTTACCAATGTTCTGTGTAAACCTTTTTCTGTTTATAACAAAGCAGATTTACGACAAGCATCACAAATCCTTTCATCTTCTACAGAGTGGATAAAGGAGGTCCAGTGCTCTATTTTTACACCATAGACATATATCTTTTCCATGCTGTTTTTCAGCTTTCAAAACAAAGCTATTATTGAAAGGTAGTCTAAACATCACAGAAACTTTCCTTACTAATAAAAAAAMCAAAACCAAAACCAAAAAACCCCTCAAAATATAACTTGATTCTGAGAAGTTTTGGGAGAGTTTTATTACGATGGAAAAGACTGTGTTACAGCAAAGGATCTGGACTACACCACCAATTAAAGGTCCATTAGCTGGCCCAACTTCAGCAGTTCTAGCGCGTTTAATTCTTCTGGGAGAAAAATCTTGGCAGGAAGTGTAGTCACTATGCTGGGAGATGGGCCTTTCTTTCAAGTCACCCTTTGCATTGCTTGCACCTTTCTTTCCCTGATTACTCCCTAGTTAATCAAGAGCAAGAGTCATGTCTACACCCCAGCACTTAGCAGTGAATGTGTGCTGTGACAGCTGCTAGAAGCAATTCCCACATAGCAATATATTAACTGCACTGCTACTGCTGGCTGCAAAAGCAATCATTAGACCAGAATCCCTTTCTTTTTTTTTTCTTTTTTCCACTCTTTCAGAAAGGAGATATGAGCTCATTAGGTTCTCAACACTCATGAAGTACTAAGAAGGAAACGCACTGCACTCAGTTATATTATAGCCTTTGTACCATGCAAGAAGAAAATGCCTTTTTTTTTACACACCATTAATCTATTTAATATTGGATTAGCAAGATAACTCACGTATGAAAAAAGAAAGAAGAGCAGAAGACAAGCTTTTATTCACTTTTAGATATGCCGAGGGTCAAATCTTTCCCACATGTGTAAAGTCTTTACCCTATTGGACTTTCTCGGCTCAGGAGCTATAAATATGGTAACAATCAAACACATGTTATAGAACTTTAAATTTTAAAGATTATAATAGGATTTAGAATCTCAATAAAAACACTAATTTGGAAGCAGTTAACTCCTCCATCCCAATAGTTTCAAGATTAAACTGGTCTGATAAAAAGAATTTGTAGTAACAGAGAATATCTTCTATCTGTTGTCTCTTTGACTGGTAACAATTTATTATTAGCCAGAAAATTCCTTTTAAACTGTGTTTAGAGAAACGAAAGTCTATTTTTTCAAGAAAGTTACTAAAAAAATTAAGAGCTGTTGAGACACAGGGATCCACTTTGGTTTTATTTTACTATGTTTCTTCTTTGGTTGAAAGACATAAATTCGGCAAAGACCTCTCCCTCAACAGAAAACCTGATCAAATTCAAAGTAATTATGAACTGTGATTTTAAAAGTATTGTCTGGTCAAATAATATGCTTGTTTTCATGGAGGCAGTCATACATCTGAGCAGATAACCTGACTGCAGTTTCTTCATCCAAAAAACACCTCTCTTCCTGGTTTTCAATTCACATTGTCTTAGATTCATGTTTTTTTACTTGACTTCTTATCATTTTTCTATGCATTTTTAGGCTGATGGTAAAAAATGAAACCAAAAAGTCAAAATCAATCCTGAATGAAATTAGTTTGTCAACCTAATCCCAAATATTGTTCATTTTGTTGAATTTAGTTTTCATTCATGAATTTAAAAAAACAAACCTAAAACAAACAAACAAACAAATAAATTATAAAAAACAAACAAACAACAACCAAAAAAACCACCTCAAAATTCTTTTTCTTTTTACATCTCCATTAAAACTCTGTGGCAAAAATGGCCTGGGAATTAAAGTTTCTGGAACAGTTCAAACCAAGTTTTAAACATTTTTCTGGAAAAAAAAATACTGTTTATTAATTCTTTCACTGAGGTCTATGACATGGTTGTAACAACTGAGGTGAGTGTAGGATTTACTATATTAGCCAATCCTTCTGGGTCCAACAAAAAATAAGTGCCAGCAAAAGACCTGTTCAACATGAATACAAGAAGAAATACTGGAGAAAGAGGATTGATCATGTTGGTATGAGATAAATAAATCTTAAATTCAGGTAGGAAAAAGGGTTTTCTCTGCATTTTCAAATTTTGTTATCATTTCTTACTTCCCCACAACCCAGATCTTCCTGTTTCCAAATGAACTGAAACAAGATGTGCTGGAACAACCAGAAGGGCGGTTCTTCACATTTTCTATGTTGCTTAAGCAGATATAGGGGAGTCTATAGAGAAGAAGAAAACAAAACAAAACAAAACAAAAACAACAAAACCCATTATGTTATAGTCTACGTTCTAGAAATGTTTGTCAGATTGAATAATGCTATAGTTTGCTATTGCAGATTTTGTCTGCTGTGACAGTTTTGCAAGCTAAATTATAGTATGCCCATGAATCAGAAACATTCAGGATTTCAAGGAGAACAAAATTAGATACAGTGGGAAGAAAGTTTCCAAAACTTAATAAAATTTGCAATATTATTATAATTTCCTTTTTCAGCTCAAAATATCACAAAAAAGACCTAATGGCTCTTCAGGAACTGACAGTCCATACTGACTCCTCCCAGACTCCATACATCTATCCCCATGGCCCTACTTAGCCATTCCAGGGCTGTGTTTGGTCCTGTTTTCCCTCACCAGTCCTGATCTTGTTGCCCATTAGCAAGACCACAGCCCATTCCAGCCTTGGCCATTCCCTATCACCATGCCTGGTGTCCTATGCTGTGCCCTGACACCGAACAACAAAATGTCTTGTTGTAAGGCATAAACTCCTGTCACAACTTCTCTCTTGCTTTCTTCCATTTAAAATTTTCTGTTTCATTTCATGAAATTCTTCAGGGTTGTCTTTACTACAGGAAATTACTGCAACAGACAGCTAATTTAATCAAATTTGAAACTATGGGAAAAAAAAAAAAAAAAGAGGCTAGGCATAACTTCCAGTGAAATAATTATCCTAAGACACAAATCAGAAGTTAGTATTCAGAGTTGGGGAAAACAACTTTAGACATAGAATGAGAATAGCCATAAATATATTTACTTAAAAAACAAACAAAAAAACCCCACAAACAAACAAACAAACAAAAAAATCCAGAATAAAAATTCTTACATTTTATCTAAAATCAATGTATGTTCTACTGAGAATCTACATAATATTAATTAAAACTGATATTTTTTAAGTTTGCTTTATTTATATAACATATTACCTAATCAGATTGCTGATTTCTTGGCAGGTATTAGAACCTCACAAAAAATATTGAACAGAATGTTTTGAAATGTGAAATTTTTCATGGAGATATCACAATTTTGAATAAATTTGAGAGCAAAGGCAAGTTTGTTTTGATGGTTTTGAAGTCAGGTGGTTCTTATCTAGCAGTGTTCCATTTCCCTTGGTATTACTTAAAATTTAAAATAACTTCAGGGTTATAAGCATAATAGTACATAAATGTCAAATGGTCAAAAAAAGAAATATATTAACAAGACTAAAAAATTGACTGTTCTGATGATGAGAAATTTTAATTTCTTTTTGATGGTAACTTTGACCTTCTGCTCTATTTCATAAGGAAAAATAGGCATAATATACTTTTTTTTTCTTATTTTTAGAATGTAAATTCTCATTCCTTACGAATATTATCCTTAACATGAAGGTATTTCCAAATGTACTTTTGAATAAAAGTTAATTTTCTTTATCAATGTATGTATATAGATACACAAATACTCCATCTCTTTGGAAATACATTTATTTTAAAAATACTTGTTTATGCACACACAAGCATAAGTGGYTTATCGACTTGAGTACAGATTTACAGAAACCTATGTAGATTTATAGTAACTGAGGAATAAGGTAAATATTCTGTGGTCCAAAGAAAAGAGACTGTCTACCAACAAATTTATCTTTGCTGGTTTTGAATATCAGGAAGATCCTAAACATAGCAATCAAAAAATAATGCATAAACTAATTTATTGTTTGGGTTTTGAGAGCAAAATAAACTATTTTCAGTGCTTGAGGTAGTATTTTAAAGAACTCAAGACATTAAATAAGAGTACTAGTATTAGTACTAGTTTGGTCTTCTTTCCAAACCAACATTTTGTCTTTAGTAAATTACAGCAGCAAATTGAAAGAGGCTCAAATTTCCTCAGCATACAAAATGCACAGTGTAGTCCAGTAGAAACCATGGGCACTGCAGAAATAAAGCCTTTTCCAGCTGGTGGTGCCTTAAAAGTCAATATTCTCAAACTGAAGACAGCAATAAAAACCAGCATGAATGAATTGCAATGAAGCTATTTTTCCCTAGAGAAAAATACAGATTTTGACATARGTGTTTTTCTCATGTGAGAGTGAGCCAAAAATGCATCATTTTCTACTTGAAGGTCAATTGTGTACTTGATTATTTTTTTTTTTTTAATTCTGAGCAGTCTTTAAAACAAACAACTAACCTGAAAGATGATGCTTGTCTCTAACAAAATATTGAAATTAATTAATATTCCCCTAGGAGTTTCAACAGTACTTGTTTGGTAGAAGACTGAAAGACATGGGATTGGTCATCATCTTCTATATCGTCATTGCTGGAATGTCCCTCGCCCTGTAGGAGCAGTTTTACACATGCATCCAACTACCACACATGCATAAGAATTTACAGAAAGCAAAAAGAAATCTCTGATCAAAACCCAGCACACACTTTGCAGAATGAGGACCCTGGAAAAAGTCCCTGCCACTTACAAAGGAATTGAAGGTTTCAGAGGGATTTAACAGCTTATATGGTGATGACACTAGAGCTGCAGTCTCAATGGAATTAAATCTGACTTGATCCAATTAACAACATAGAATAGGAAATACAAAAGTCTAAAAAGGAAGGAAGGCAGGAAGGCAGGCAGGAAGGCGGGAAGGCGGGAAGGCAGGAAGGCAGGAAGGCAGGAAGGCAGGAAGGCAGGAAGGAAGGAAGGAAGGAAGGAAGGAAATCAAGACAAAAGAACAAGAAAAAGCTTTCAGAAGAACTATGGAATTTTCCCATTATCTGATATGATATTATAACTGATCTGATATGCTGCCATTGAGATTTAGACTTATAATGGAATCAAGCTGATGGTACCCTGCTCTATTCTTTCCCTTTTAAGATCTAGTGTCTTTGTCTGTGATCACCAATACAGTTTGGCTACATTTGTTACATGGAAACGGTAGAAAATAACAAAATTAAAATCAAAGAAGAAAATWAATTCTGTTTTCATGATGTTTAAAATAGTTACATGTTTAAATAGTTACAGTTTTTTCCACTGTTTCACCATTGCTTATCTTAAACACGTTTGAGTTACTTTACAATGTGTTCATTGTAATTGATCTTGTAGATTTTTTTTACATTTATTAATATCTATTATCATGTATTTTAATCCCTCATAGTCTTGTGTAAGACAGTTTACATAAAAAGAGCCAAAATACARTTTTTGTATATAATTTTTGGACTAATTTTTTAATCCTATCTCACCTTAAAATCCGTATTTGTTCAATGCTTGACACACACTGAATTTCAGTTCTGAAAACCACTGCAGACTTTTCRTGTTTCTRCAGCAGAAATKTAGACCCTTTTAGAGGGATACAGCAGAAATGTAGACCCTTTTAGAGGGATGGAAGCAAATAACCATTTCACATGTGTCCTCACCTTGGCATCCTTTCCCTTCACTGCATATAAGCTTGTAATCCCTCTCATCCCCTAAACAGGTAACTTATTATTACGCTAGACGGTTTTCTGTCCTTTATCTCTCACATCCAGGCTGTTACTAAATCCTGTCATTTCCCCTTTAGAACATCTACAAAATCTAGTCTTTTCATTTAATTTGTGTTTTCAGGAAGGAGTAGTCATTCAGGAAATAACTGAGGCATAGCAAGGGCACTGACATGTCTATCATGTACTTCACTCCTTTCTTCCTAATACTTCAACTACTCCTTCCTTTGGCTCTAGTTAACCTTCTTTCCCTCTTTGTAATTCCTTATCCTCTGCCCTGAAGGCTTTCTCATTCTGTGTCCAATATAAGTCAGTCATGACTTAAATATTCAAATCCTTTTAAAAGCACTTTGGTGTCATGTTCAAGACTTCTCCCTACACACAAGAGTTCAATCCTGATCCTTTACGTAACAAGACCTGCTCTGTCAGACAGGACTCCTTATTTTCACAGTTCTGTAAACAAAGGAAACAAAGTACAATTTTTAAAGCATTCATGGCATTATTTTTTTTAATTATTATTTATTCATATTTTATCTGTGAATTTTTCATGACTCTTTATACTTTTGTTGTTKATTTGATTTTAATTGTTATTAGATGCTGGAATCATTGACTTTTAGCACTGAAACCAGAAGGACAACACGATAGATAGATCTAACAGTTATGATATGTCTGACAGTTTCTAATTCTAATCATTCATCTRGTATAATATATTCACTGGAATCCTTGTTTGTCAGTCTATTTAGGATGTCCTTGGGGTTCTAAGATCCTCCTACTAAGCATTATGAAAAAATCACAAAATGGGTCTCCACATAATGAAACAAATTGTGTTCTTTACTAGGTGCACATCAATTTAGAATAGCTAAAATGTTRCATTGATCAAGAGGAAAATATTTGCATGATTGCCTCTGGAATGAAAATAATTCTGTATTAGATCTTTTGCAGAACTGCAGGAGACTATAAAGAYAGCAAAGGTGTAGGTGACATCCTCCTGCTTTATCAGTATCCTTACTCTTAAAATGAACCTGATTCAAAAGGATAAAGAAAGAAGAGAAAATTATGAAGGCTTTTTTGTGTTTTAAMTCCATGATAAACCTTATAAATGAGAAGTTAGCATGCATTTTCTAGTTTAAAAAACTTTATTGTATTGTGAGTCCCTTTTTAATGTTCAAAAAGATAATTTAGTTACCTTTGGTGCAGCATTGGCTGTGAGGAACTGATGAGGCTGGGATAGAACTAATTAAGCAAAATTAGATTTCAGTTTTCCCAGGAAAGGAAGAGAAGTTAACTCCTGTTATGCATTTAGAGGCATGTGAATATGATGACTACAGTTTGCTCTTTTTTCTTCCCTTATACACTATTGTACATTCATCAGTAAGCTAGAATACTTAAATAACTGCTTATACATTGCTTAGACCTTTGTTTATATTTATTTTCCTTCAAGGAAAAAAAAAAAAAAAAAAAGGAAATACAGTTACCACTGAACTTTGTTAGAAAATAAATACCAGCACTGCATTTGGGTTTCGGTGTTTGTATTGCTCTCACGAGATAGCAAATTCACAGTGCCATAATCTGAAGTTGTTATACTTGTAGTACAAGGTTTTTTCTCCCTTTAGGCAAATGTTTCAACAATAATCAGTAGGGGTTACTTCAAGATCTGGAGGATTTGCAAGCTAAATAATAGTGAAATGTTCATTAGTGTTTGGATTTTAATCTCTTGACAGGGTATGCCAAAATGAACTTTCTGCTACTGAGATCTTTTAGAATTTTCTATGTTCTTCTTGGGGATCTTTTAGAGTGAGAACCCATTTTAAGTTCAGGAACATTTTGATCACTTTTCAGACCAGGCTAGAAAGGTAATCCGGTTTTAGACTGTTACRAATGTGGAGTATCAAATGTATTTCTAAACTGCTTTCAATTGTTTTAGCTTTAGATTTCATCACTTGGACCTTCATACTTTTCAAAAGTTAGATTTATTTACATAAATTCAGTAGTAATCTAGTACCTTAAAACAAATTCTTTGTTAGAAGCTTTGATTGATGTGGTATCCATGAAAGACAAATACAAAAACAAAAATAAGAATTAACATCCTTGTACAGCCAAATTTCCTCCTGTGAAATGATCTAAACAGTAGATTTTATTGCTTTACTTCACATGATAATACAACTAACACTAATGCCAGGAGAATAAATAATATGCTTAGCATGCTCTGCAGAGGATGGAGGGTAGATTTTTTGTATGAAGAAAATTGAATCACACCTAAATTTCCTTACCCTGACAAATTACCTCTGCTACATTCCATGTCTCTATTCAATTAAACAAATATTCTGTTTGTCCAGCATTATTTAACCACRATTAAAATCACTTAAAATAAAATTATGATTTCTTCCTTATCAAAGGTTCTCTTGTAAAGGGCAGCACTTTGCAGCTTTCTGCCTTAATTTGTTTTTCATTTGTGCCAAAGGAGCCAAGTTGGATTCTAACCTTGACCAAATTAGTAACTGAGACTCATTCAGAAGAAAAAGTTTAATCTCAGGGGTAAGAGGTTGACATTAAGATGCTGTCAGAATGTAATGTGATAAAAAAGAAAATAAATTCCATGYTGCTTGAAATTAACAACATGCTTGAAGCTTTTTGAAAAATGTTCTTTATATTTTTGRAACTATATAATCACATCATAATGGACTTGCGCCAGAGCTTTTGCCAACAATAAAATTTTCAGTTTCATTTTTATGTGCTAATTAAATGCATTGGTGCAATAAGATAAGGACACTTATGACTAACCCTTCTGGTTGCATTCAAGGACTTGCACATTTTTCTTAAATGATGGGGCCCAGAACTGCACACAGTGGTGAAGCTGAGGCTGCACCAAAGCTGAATACAATGGGATAATCACCTCTTTTGTCTGGCTGGTGATGCCGTGTTTGATGCACCAGAATGCMGTTCTTCCTCTTGGCTACCAGGACACGCTCCTGGTTCACTGTGAGCTGCACCCCTAAATCCCTTTCTGCAGGGCTGCTCTCCAAACACTTCTGTTCAGATTTATACTTGCATCCAACATAAATCTGTCCCAGGTGCAGAATCTGGCATTTCTTGTTAAATTTCATGCCACACCAGCACTAACTGCTGCTGCTCCTTTGTGTATTGCATAAATTAATATACTTTATGCATTTTGACCAAAATATGTAGTAGTAGAAACACATTCTTAGAGATATTATCTTTCTGTTTCCAATATAATATTAAAGAAAGCCTATAGAATACTATCCACTTATTTGCAAATAAACCCGTTGCTATATGGATTGTTAGCTTTTCAAATATAATGTCGTCTGTATCTATATCTGGTTGGCCAATGTCTACARAACAGCTAGAAATTCTACTTTACAAATAATCTCAGACAGAGACTCGCATGCACACATCACACATTGGGTTGTAAAAACTCTCTTCTACACCTGCTTCCAAACCTCATGTAATGGTATATGAATAAACAACAAGACACTTCCACACCTCAGGTTGACATTTACAAAGCTGTTCACGATTTTTGCTGCTTTGCCAAGGGGCAGTGAGGGTTGAACAGCTTTCTGTGTTGTTTTCTTTTCTTATTTCCTTTTAACTTTCTTTCCAGGCAGCAGATGCTTCATGCACTTGAACATTCTAGCAGACCTAGCTAATCATAGCAATCATGCCCCAGGGAGGAGTAAAATACTGTTCCTCCACTTAAAATCATTTCTTCATCTGATGCTTGAGAAGGTACTAGTTGCCATTAGAGACTGGAGATTATGGGAAAAGGTTCATAGACAGAAACTCCTGCCTAAGCATGCTCTGCAATGGTTTGGGGAGGAAAGGCAACAATCCCAGATGTGTAAAGATCAGAGCAATCAAACCAAGAAAGCCTACACAGTATTCTGTCTCAGCGAGGGGTTGAGGGAAGGAGAGCTTCTTGAAAGAAAGAAGATCTAATAAAATAAAAAGAAGGCAAGACACAGAAAACATACTGAGCAACAAAACTATGCATTTGTATTTATAGCTATATTTGTATTCAGTAGTTCCTACAGGGAGAGAGGAATTATACTTTGTGGGGAGGGTTGTTGTTTTGGKTTTTTTTGTGGAGTGATTTTTTGTTTGTTTGTTTGGTTTGGTACTTTTGTTTTGTTTTTTGATGTGGCAYATTATTCTTTTTGTTCCGTAATAATTTTATATTATTCTTTTTTTTCTATAGTAACTTTATACCTAGAACAATGACTAATCTTATTTTGCAGCTGGCCTTTGGGTTTTATTCAGAATTCCTTAGCTGAACAAACACAGACATGAGAATATGTCTTTCTTTGAATATGTCTTTGTTTATGCAATAATAAATGAAAGATAAAACAACTCTGTGTTTCCAGATACAAAGCACATGGAACTGTGGAAACAGGTCCAGAGAAGGGACACAAATATGATAAGATTGGTTCATGTCCCTGTGAAGAAAGGGTGAGAAAGTTGGGGCTGTTCAGCCTGGGGAACAGATTGTGTAAAGACCTCATAGCAACCACCAAGTATCTGAATGGGGCTTACCAGGAAGCTGGACAGGGACCCTTCATCAGGTAATGTAGACATAAGACAGGAATGAATGGCTTACAACTGAGAGTAGGTTAGATTATATATTAGGAACAATTTTTTTCTTCAAAAAGTGATGAAGCACTGGAACAGGTTGCCTAGATAATTGTGGATGCCCTAAACCTGCCAGTGTCAAAAGCCATGTTGGACAAKGCCATGAGAACCTGGTTGACTGGGACATGTCCCTGCCCATGGCAGGAGGACTTGGGGCTGCATGATCTTTAACGTCCATTCCAACCCCTTAACATTCTGTGATTCAATGACAAAGGATTTTGCCTACAATCCCGAACCAGTGAGGCCCAGTAATAATAATAGCAACTCAAAACTGAATAAAATGTACTAGAGAAGGTATGAAGAAAATTAACTAGAAAAATATGTTTATGAATCTTGGTCTTGACCATGGCCAGTTCAGAGAGGTTTGTAGGGACAGAAGATGAACATGATGAAGAGGTAGATGAGATGAGAGATAGATTCTTTTTTTATCTTCCCACTGATAAGAGAGTGTCTCTGTTATTAGTGCTGCCAATTTGCAGCTTTTAGATGCCCAGTTAAGGAGTGATTAATCCTCACACAGGCAGTAGTAAAGATAAAGGCTCTTAAAGGACAATGGACAGATGTCCATTATTAATTATTTTCTTTATTCTTTGCACTCTTTCCTGCATCTTCCCAGATGCTCTTGAAATTCACTCTCAGCAACCTAGGAGAAGACCAGCCATTGGTTTAATGGAAAAAAAAAGTTGCACAACAGCAATTGAGTGCASCATTTTGGGTTGAGTTTTCTAACATATGTGGAGTTTAAAATGCAAAAAAGAAAGATTGTGAAAGAAYCTTATTTTTCTGAAATATTTTTCCTTTTTTTTACCCCCAGTATTAAAATGGGAATCACTATGTATACCCAAAGCTATTTGTCATTCAAAATAGTTCCTAAAAAGAAAACCAAAAAACACTTAAGCCTTTGGCCAAGAGTTGATGACATAGTACTATGCCTTATTTTCTAGAAATAGTTTTTAGTCATAGAATGGCTATATTACTAATTTGCAAAAAATAAATTGCACGCAAGACTCATCTATTGCATACATTAAATTTGGTGTATTAACATAAATGCCTGCAATTTTCTTATTCAGCAACAYTTTTTTTTTYYWWTTTTTTTTTTCCCCAGCAACCAGAATTTATTTTTAAGAACCAGGAAATGCCCTCTAAGAGAACAGAAATTTGCTCAGATTTGCATGCAATTGCAGTTTCATGATTGTTTCATCTTGCAGTTAAAAAAAAAAAAAATATATATATCTGGGGACTAATACCAATGGTCTAAGCCACTCCAAAATCTGACCATTTTGCTGTATTGTCTTGCTGTACTGAAGTGGAACTGGTTGACTTAGGGTATAGAGAGACAGAGAAAGAACATTAAGGCAAACCATGGCCTGACATCTATACTAGGCATGYATAAGGATAAGGTAATGGATATTGATAGACTCTTGCTGAGGAATATTTTGGGACTTTCAGACTCCAAAATATTGTATTTATTTATGCTGCAAAGACAGGAAGACAGAATGCCTTTGTTTCAGTGTCTAGTAAATCTGAATGAGAACAGGATAGCCACTAAGCATTTATGAGTATCTGATTTTTATATGAGTTTTGGGTGAGGCCAATTATGAAGGAACTAATAGTGGATGGTAGCATTTTGAATTTTAATTGCTATTACTAATGCAATTTATGTAAACTTCCTGGAATCTTGGAAAGTATTTTGATMTGAATTACTGTAATCATTTTTCTGATTCTTTATCTCATTATAAAGAAGCCCTCAGAGAAATATTTGGCCCTATGCCTTTAGATTCTAATTCTTATAAACAAAGCCACAAATGCATGTTTCTTGCTCAGTTGTCATTCATCAATATTTTGTTTCAGTTTATTGAGATTGTATTTTACCATTTTAACTTAAGTAATGGGCACTGTATTTGTTTCTATGAAGCAAAAGAAGGTTCAATATTAGCAAGGATTCTTGTGAAAAGGAAAAAATATATCTTATAATGGTAAATAAGAATAAAATTAAATTTTAAAAATKATTTTACTGGCAATAGAGTGGAGGACCAGAAGGGAAATGAATGTGAGCAGAGGAGCCAAAGGTAAATGAACGTAAGCATCAGGTTAGCAATGATCTATTGGAAGATATGATTAAAGGAGTCTCCAGAGAGAGATAGCTTACATACGTAACTTTATAACCCTAATGATAAAAATAGAATAATTCTGGATGGTCTTTGTTCTTTTTTGTTTTCTATATATTTCATGGTTCCATGGATTATGCTGAAGCTGAAGCATCACATACTACCTAAGCACATGATTTTATATTTAACAGATTTTCGTCCATTATAACATGGTTTAAATTCTTTGGATAATTCTTTTGTTTTGTTGTTGACTGTCCTTTTGTATTTATGCATTGGCACAAAAATATTCATCAATATCAGGATAGAAGCTATCCTTGAACAAAACTAAATTACTTTCTCTCTATATTTTCACCCTTCTTCTTCCCAGACTCAACTTCGCTCTTTCATTCCCAACTATTCCACCTCCCACATCACCCCCTCCCACCATCAGTAGCTCAGGTGGTTGGGAAATAGGAATTGTGATCACTCTCTACCCGTTTATCTCTGCTGCTCACACTTTTCCCCTACTCCAGTATGACTTCGTTYCATAGGCTGCAGCTTCTTTTAAAGCAAATCTACCTTTTAATGTGTGGGGTCCTCCACAGGTTGCACTGTAGGCATCTGCTGCTGCATGGTCCTCTCCATGAACTGCAGGGAAATACCTACCTCACAGGTAAAAAGGCTGAAAGCTACAAGACAGGAGACAAGATTGTCAGATGTTACGGAGCAGTATATCTCCATCATCTTAATCAAATCCATAACTTAGGCTGGCTTATGTTCTGGCTTGAGCTGGTTTAAGTTTAGTATTGTCAGAGCTGGTTCTGCCCTATCAAAGTTAAAACTAGTTAAAACTTTCTGCAGTGAAGTCTTAGCACAGAAAAAAGGAGGATGATTCAGGGAATCACAGAATATTTTTCTAGTTGTACTGTGAGACTACACCTGCTCATTTCATGTTAAAACAGGTAAGTATCACATGATATGCAATAATTTAGGAATCTGACACATGTAAATTTTTACTAAATTGTATGAGTATGATGAAAATATGGAACTTCGAATTCTGTCATGCACTACTGCCTAGCCACTCCCAGAGCAACACAAGAACATATTTGCTGCTCTCAAAAGGTGAGTGAGGAGCCACTAATGATAAATTTATATGCTGTCTTCACCTTTGTATGAGGGGAAGAAAACAAAAGAAACACACAAGCACAAGGATTCAGTCTTGCATTAATATCCACAGCCCCTAAAGCCTTCCACTGCATCATTTTGCTAAGAAGCCGGTGCCATAAACACACTTAAGTCTTGCTAGACATCAGACAATGTGGAGCAATGGGAAATTATGGAATGGTGATACAGTCATTTTTACACTTGACTTCACAATATATGTTGATAACTCAGTTTGGTTATTAAGACTTAAACCCATAATGAGGAAGCACACTAGCATAGCATTTCACATTATGTAAAGGTAACTGTTACATAACAACAAAAACTACTATCTCAACAAATTGAGGGTGATCATTTTCTAAGTTGTAGCTGTATAAAGGATTTGTCTTCTCTGAGTCATGATTTTAGTGAGCCCAGGACCAAAACAGCATTTTACACATTGTTTCTGTGTCAAATTGTTGTTTTCCTTACCTAATTAAAAAAAAAAAAAAAAAAAGAAAAGACATTAAGTTATTATTTTCTTCCAGAGGAAAGGTATGAGAAAGGCACATTAACCTACCAGATGTTACTACAGTTCCATATTGAGCTACTTGAGGGAGATATTATCAGTTGTACCTTGGGTGTTATAGAGCAAACAAAACATCTTTTGCATGCACATTTCTATTTGGCGTTTCCTTTCTTATGTAATTAATTTTTAGATTAAAAAAAATTTACCTAACATACTTACTGTTCTCTAACACTGAAATAAGGAGCTGGCTAAATCTGAGTTTAGTTAATGCAGTCATGTTTCTTTGGAAATACATTTTGTGAAATTCGTTCTCTGAAGCCATGTTTATCATTTTCTGCCCAAGAGTTGAGGAATGATAGAAAGAAAATATTAGGAGTATTTCATATGCATATGTGAACAAGTCCTGTTCTGCTTTTCTTTCTTACTGAACCTCTTTTCATGAGAAAGTGAACACTTGTTGAAATAACTGTATCACTACAAATACATCTGAATCCATGTCCTTTGTAGTAGGTAGTGTGGAGGTAAGAGGAAGGGAACAGATCTATCAACCTATAAAAGCAAACAACAAATTTAAATATTACAACATTAAAGGACAAGAATTAAGGATCATATTTTCAAGGCATTTTTCATTCATTGTACTTCAATGCCTTTAGAGGCTAAAACTTGTTCCCTTTAAAAGACAGGCTGCTATAATCGGTAACATGATGGATTCCTAATTTGCTTTTCAATCACTTATACACAGCGCCATCAAGAAAGGTGCTCCTTCATTTAAGGAGTCATCTATGTTCTTTGTGAAATGTGTTTTCTCATAAATATGTAATCCACTGGTGCATTGTGCTATGTATCTCTCTCAAGCACCTGGTCCACCGAGATAACCACTTATTTCTGTTACCATCTGTGTTAATTGTAACAGTAGAGCTTTAGTGGAAGAGATTTATGCTATAAAGCTGTAGGTCCAGTGTTCAGATGCAGGCAGTGATGATTGAGAAGAGGCATAAATCTACTTGTATAAGCCCAAAACCAACAGAAAAGGAGGTATGCATTTAAATCTGAAGCAGTGCATGTAAAAAAACAGCTGTCAAAAATATATAATTAAGAGCATGAAAATATAAAATCACATATATTAGAAACAGGGTTATGCTCACTAAATTAATTCTATCCCATTCTATTGTGATGACAAGTTTTACTTCACAAGAGTAATTTTTTCTAAACCAGCAATTTTTAATATATATTACACTCATATATATATCTTTAAAAAAAAAAAAAAACCACTGACTTTTTTTCTTAGGAAATATAATCTCAGTGATAATCCTTGCATTCTTGTGGGACTCTGTGGGTTTTTAATTATTCTGTTTAGCAAACAACCAGGTGCTCTTGCAGCCTATACTACTCTGTGCATGTGTAAGCTTCTCTGACAAATAAACAAATGTACCTAGCTCGTTCTTTTCATACACAGCATACTAATAAACTATGAATCAACAGATCTTACCTAAATCAAATTGCAAATGACCAGTGACACCACATTTGTTTTACATCATCATTCAATACAATCAATGTATTTTTCAGTCATTTGCAATAATCCATAATTTTGTACATGAGCAATAGTTTTGTTGAGTTTCTTTTCAATCATTGTACTTATTTTTACCTACATTAAATGCTTCAGCTTCTTACATATCTATAACTAAGTAGCTAGCAGGAGACTGCTTGCCACAAAAAGTRGAATAGTTCAGAGTAGCTTGATCATTATACAAAAATATAACTATTTTTCCTTTTGTGGGTTTTACTAAATAACTTCAAAATTGCAGTAAGGTCCATGTAAGAATGCAAAATTTATTGAGATATAGACAATACCAGTTAAGTCAAACATCATTTTGTGGTGTTAGTCAGGATAGACACAAGCAGCTCTGAAGAATTGTTTGATACATGTGATAAATTTTAGATCAATCTCATGTTTTCTTTTTTAAGAATTATCTCCTTTTCTTGAAATAGCTAAGCAATTCTTTTATCATCCCAGTTAATGCTGATAATTCTGAGGATTTGTAGCCAAAGGAACAGATGATAAAATGAAAACAACAAATGTCTTTGAACTAACATTTCTGTAACCAGCAGATATGGGTAAGTGAACCTAAAGCTTTCCAAAAACCACTTGCAAATTTTCTAAGCCATTACAACAGAAACTTCTGAACACTTTCTGAAGATGGGAATAGTCTCTTTCCTGAAGGACTGACACAGAGTTCAAAAAATACTCCAGCATAACCTTCATTCCTCACCGTAAAATTTTTGTAGGAGCAATTGTATAAACACACAAAAAACACCCCCAAACCAAAACCAAAACCAAAAGAA
>QVAJ01000025.1:4358410-4389522 GCA_003546035.1 Mixornis gularis | reverse complement strand
AAAAAACAAAACAAACAAACAAACAAAAAACACCTTAAAATTAAATATTCACAAATCTCAAAGAGAATAGAAAACAGTTACTAATCTCATTTAATACAGATTTAAGTAAAGGTTTATAAGTAGTAAGGGAGTTAAGGTTAGCTTTATAAGTAATTATGAGTAAATTCATATCTTTGCTAACATTTCTTTTTGCCTCAATGGAGCAGAGTCAGTCTCTTCATTGTTTTTCCATCCTAAAATTTTGTGGTCAACCTCCTACATTTTTAAGATTATCTCACTTCTGTTACTTCTTTCTGGCAATATTTATGACACTGCTTTAAAATACAAGGTCATCATGCTTTTTCTTAACACTCAGTAAATTTGACAATCAAAATGAAAAATGACTGAATGTGCTTAAAAGACATAAATCGTTATTGAACCCTTTTTGTTCCTATATCACCAGTTTTACCTTTGATATGAAATTAGGCCTTGAATGTGAAGTGCTGTTAGAACATTTTGCTTAACTAATAACTGTTTAGTTGAAGCCTAAGTGGAAGAATTATATTGGCTCTAATACGCCAGGAACTAATGACTAACAGCAYTTATATTAAAATACCATGTGTCTTTCTAACTATGGATTTCCTTATTCTTTCAGAAATAGTTCCTTCTCTAAAGCATATTGAAGAGTATCACATATCTAACCTGAATAAATGCATATGATGAACTTTTATGAGGGCTTTTTTTATTATTATGAGGTCTCTTTTATTGCTTTCCTTTCCTCTCCTCTTTTAACCACAGTCTATTTGCCAGCTTCAGGTAAGGAATTTTATGCAACACTTAGACATTGCTGAGTTACTATGAATTCTGATTAACCAAAGGGGTCAACTTTCATTAGAAAGTGCATAAAACTCAGTCCATTAAATTGTCCATTTCAAGCTTGCAGTAATGGCTTATGGTTTTGATTATATTAATTAGTGCACCTTCTGCATTGCCTATCTAAATGGTTATTTTAAAGAGAACAGAAGCTTCATCTTCTAGCATAGAACCTGTTTATAGGGAAGAAATGGTAGAGGAGATGGGAGATTTAAAATTTAATAAGTTAACTGAAATATAATGGATTAAAAAAAATAAAGTCATTGCAATAGATAAATCATTTTGCCAAAGAAGTTAGCATATCATATCAGCTACAGTTTAGAAAAAATAAGCCTGAGTCATTACTTTTTATAACTTCACTTTGAAATTAGGAGCATATGATTTTATTGCCTTTGGTCAGAGAAATTCTTTTAACTGTTCATAACACAAGGTCCAAACTCATATGCTCATGTCTTCAATGAGTCCTCTAAATACAAGTTACTGCTTTTCTAAACCCTACTCTACTCTAAAACAGTATTAATTTCTACTTCAGAAGCTGATAGAATGAAGCATACCCAGCCATTGTTCTATCCAGCTTAATATCCTACACAAATGACAAATTCCTTTATTTTTGAGAACATATAAATATAGATTATCTATGTCTCTCAACTCAGCCAGTCAATGATCAAAACAGATCAAAAGAAGGGTAGAAATAGCAGACCTTCACAGACAGTGCTCTGTATGGGACCACTCAGTGAGGGCTGAGTCAGCTCCAGTGGGAAGCAGGACTCCAATTCATTACCAGCAGGCTATTTCCACGATTGATGTGGATTTAAAAAGTTAACTGCATCTCAGAAGCCTTACACTAGGAGCCACATTTCTCAAAAGGAAGAAAAATTGGTGGGGTTTTTTTTGTGACAACAGCAGCAATTTRGACATGTGTTCGACTTCTGTCAGTCAGATGCACAAATTTGTCCTCAGCTCGCTTCTTAGTAGCTGCAAGAATCCAACATCCAAAAGCTGAAATTTGCCAATAATATATCTGATACCAATCTACCTCCATTCCTTCTGTGCCTCCCATCTCTCCTCAGCTAAGCAACATCAGCATGTCATGTTAAGCATCTGCAACTTTTAGTTATCCACAGGGCCCCTCCTTCCTTCCTCGACCTTCCCAAGTCTAAGGCGTATATAGACATAATGTGACAGAACAAGGGAACTTGAAACCGCATCATCTAAGTTTTAATTTGTCCTCCCTATAATTTTGAAGTTCTTGGTATGACTTTCAGTCCTTGCTAAGGAGTTCAATGTCAAAGACGAATGTCAAAGAAGACCCATGSCCCTTGCATCTTACCTTTTCTCCCTCAACATCTTTTCTGCCTGGGAACAATGCATCCTCTTCCCCCACCAGAAATGTCATCCAGTGAACATYGCTGCTTGGATCAGGTGGCTAGCTCTAAAGGAGCTATAATCCATAGGGACTGAAACTCTTTGAGAGGTTGGTTCAGAGCAGATGTTACCTTGAGAACTCAGCTCTCATATCAGAAGGCCAGCCTCTCTGAATATGTGACAACATGACCTCCTACATCACCACCCTTTTATCCCATCTTTCCCTTCATTCTTTAGTTGACAAAACCAGTAAGTTGTCTTCATGTGGGAGTGAGGTGGAAGGTGACAACGCTGAGGTTTTTGCATTACCATTCTCACAGAAAAACAACCAACCAACCAAACCAAACCCAAAAACCAAAACCAAATCCAAAAAGAAAAAAAAAAAAAAAAGCCTGAAAAACATAATAACCTTGTAAACAGAACTTTCTTTTTAGAAGGAGTATGAATTTGTCCTTTATTTTGCATTACTGCCTGCTGTACCAGCAAATTTCATTACAAAAATTTTCCTTTTTTCAGTTCTACTGATTTCTGGTTACATCTGTCCCTGGCAAAAAGATACCAAGTGATCAGCACAGGACCAATACAGACAGCAGTAGTCCAAACTTTCTGYGCAGTGTCTCAAAGCAGCACTTGTAATATTTAAAAGATTCAGGACTTGAAAACAGGATGAGAAAAAAGGGAAGGTACAGACCTGCACAGCTGGACTGCCATTAGCTGACCACACTACACTGAACAGTGGTCATAAGTGTTCCAATATACATAAAGGTGCTTAATCCTCAGCATGGAAGAGGCTAGATCTCCCTCTTCCTGAATAATACTCTACCTACTCTATCTCTGATAATAAATTCATGGAGACTGTATATAGTATGTGGGTTTTTTAGATTTCTTCAGTATTGGCCTCTGTGATCAGAGCAGTCCCAAAGATACTGCTTGAGAGGCAGAAATCCCATGTCTAAAAATGTGCACCATCTTTCAAAACACTGTTCTCATCACACACACACACGTTATTGTATAAACTTGTTCTGACTCCAGGACTTCATCAGAAATAATGTACCTGCTTCCTTTTTATTTTTTTTTTTTTTGTCAAATTGTAAATAATTATAGAAATTAAACATTTTTATAGAACTCAATAAAATACATTGATTTTGTAAAATTTTAAGAGGAGTTGAAATTAAAGTTTCTCAGACTGACTGTTTCTGTGAGTAATTTCACTTTTAATACTCTAAAAAAAATCAATAACTTTGGTTTGGATAACTAAAACTGTTTTCAAAAATTTGAACAGGGTTTCGAAGTCCTGCAGAACATTTTGTATACAGAGAAGAAGTATCTGTAATTATATCCTGAGCAAAACAGCTTGAGAGTTCTAGATTGTTGAAAGGGTAACAGCTCTTAAAAGAAAATATTGAAACTGGGCTCAAAATTCTCAGCATGACAGTTTTAAAAATACAGWTTTTTATTAACAGCTTTTTATCAGTTTTGACAAAATTTTCATAAATTATGAGAGACTATTTCACTTTAACAAGACAGAATTCAAGAAAAGAAAAAAATGGATGCCTTTTATTTAAAATTTACTTATTAAGAGAGCTTACTGAATTTAACATACTAATATGCTAAAGGCCCATATTTAATACATATTAGCAAGTTATATGGGGAAAAAAACCCATGAAAGTAACATTAGATTAGAATGATGCAAACCAAAATGGTGTTTAACTTTACTGTTGCAAATATTTATACATTCTACAAAATGTCTAAATACAATGTAATTAATTTTCTTGTTCTTCATAAAAAATACTCCAAACAAGGTATTTATTTCTGTTTAAGATTAAATAAAATCAACTGTTCAAATTTCCTAGAGCAAGAGGACTCTGTTAGTTGATTTTAAGTTAGACATTATCAAGTATTACAGAAAGCAGGGGTACTTTTCTCTGAACTAGRGAAATACAGGTAGGCTCTATTTGATTTATTGCCAGAAGGTTTACCACAATGTTGAATCTGATGTTTGTTTTTATGAAATTCTGAGACTGCAAATCTCTGCTTCTGTAAAGTGATGAAACTCTAGTAAAATAAAATGATTGTTGCTCACCTGTTTTTGCACTAGCTAGAACCATAATATCCAGACCATTTGTATGTTGGTGTTTTATGGACACTTGAAAAGATTTACAGACATATAGAAAGAAAAGTTAGAACGAATATTTGTCCTTGTTAAAGCTGGAGATTTTATTGTTGTTGTTTGTTGTTGCTGTTGTAGAACATGCTTGCATAGTCATTAGTAGAGKTAATACAAGCATTATAACAATTAAATTTAAAACCTTCTTTGCTACAGTTTCTCAAAGGTAAGATTTTGTGTTGGTGTCAAGAATCCATGGAGGTCTATTTGGTTTCAAACACATTAATATTCAGCACTAATAGTAATATAATAGACCAGTAGCTTTTATTTAAATTCAGGTGTATACTGTCTTTCCAAGGTCTGTTTCATAGACCATTTCAAAGATTTCATATGTGGATAGACCATAAAACACAGGATGCATGTCCTATCCAGATGACATCCTATTTTTTTATTCTACAAGAAAACCTCTATCCTGACCAATAAAAATGTCCCTTATTTATTACCCCTGTGGTATGAAGGAAACAAAAGTCTACCTCTATGGTAGTGGTGGTACCAAACACTTTATAAAGTTTATCATATCATGATAGTAAATCAAGTGGGAATAGAAGTTTGGATTAAAAAACAAATGGGTTTTCCCTAATCACCCACATGGACAAGAATGTAAAAAGAATAAATAAAAAAATATATTGTTGTTGCATTTCATATCTGATCTTACATGCTTATCACTTGATCACTTGTAGCTTTAATAAACATATGTATTTCTGGTTGAACCAAACTCAGTACTTGCTTCTATCAGACATGGCTGTGAAATGAATAACCACATTTACTTGATTTTTTTTCTAGCTCTCATTCTAAAAGGACTTTAATATCTACTGCATTAAATGGGTATGTATATATATAAGTAATTTAGGTGGAACAAAATATTACATCTTTGAATCAGGTCAGAATTAATSTAAAGAATTCACCAAAAAAACCCCACAAATTCTCAAAATACCTTACATACTTATATATCCAAAAAAAGCCCTATGCTGATATGCAGCAGTCTGCCTTACTCTGACAGTGAAAATAAATTACCAAACTGCAAGAGGAAAAAACAGATGTATTTAAAAGACAAATAGCCATTCTCTCTGAAATTCAAAGCAGTGTGAAATGGAGAAGTCACAGCAGATTAAAAAACAAATGGGAAGCAGAAATTCAGATTGCCATCAAAGATAGAAAAGTTCTAARAGAATTGTTCTTCTGTGCTCTTTCAAACTCTTGACACCCTTTGCCTCACAGCAGATGAAAGAATGGCAAAGGKTGACTTTTGGAACACTGCATCAAGGAAAAGAGAAAATGGAATTGTCACTGTCCCCCAAGAACACAGGTTGAAGACAGCTGGCATAGTCAGTAATGCTTAAAAACAGTGCCATAAATTGGAAGACTGGAATCGTGGGCAAATGCCCTAGCTTCCCTCTATTCCACTATTGAACAATAAAGACCGTTTTCAAAATACTTGTGCATCTAAATATAGTTAGTTCACTGTAGCTATAAGACATTATTTTCCATCTTTTGTCTCAAAATAGGCTGGCTGTACATCCTAGCCTCTGGATCCATGGTATACTTCCAAAAAGATTCCAGCCAGTGGATTGGATACTGCACTGAGATCATATAAACATTCGTTCAAACCATATTTGTGGGAATACAGAATGACAGCAAGTTAAAAAAAAGATCTTGCTTTTAAACAGAATAGCTGATCCTCAGCTGACCACTCATCACAGTTAGCTGACAGGAGCCAGYTCMYKAGCATGTTGTGGGGTGACAATATARTGCTGAGTCAAGAAGCCCTGTAMCAGTACCAAGAGAAAAACAAAGCAAGAAACAAACATGTGGATCAAGGTGCCACAGATTTTCTCTAAGGCAGTCCTGGAAATTTTTTCAAAGTTTGAAAGYCTATTATAAATTCTGTGTAACATTTTCATCAGAGATTTCTTAAATTGTTCTCAGAGATAACTAAGAGAATGACAACAGTGGATTGCCACCATAGTCTTGGAGAATTAATCACATCACTGCAAATTAGCCTCCTTTAGCTACTTATTCAGAACTGACCTTTAACCAACAGACTGACATTCCTAAGCCTAGTTGTGAATATTTCATTATCTGGTGAATCCYACTAAAACACTAATACTCTCTAAGTACATCAGACTCAACCTTCATTTTAGTAATCCTTCAAATGTTGCTCCTGGAACTTTTATTACMTAAATAATGCTTATTTATCCAAACATAATAATTCACTTTTTTATTTTAGCATGCTATACTTTTCTTTCTGGTGTCTGTTTCTAGCATCCTTCTCAGGACCCTTCACCTGCCTTGATACTGTAAGACTGAGTAAGACCATTTGGAATGTCTCCCTCTATTTTGTGTCTGAATAGTTGCCAAACAAAAAGTTTAATTTAACAGCAGAGAAGGAGATGTGGATGTCAGTTTATGTGATTAAAATCTCACACACATACACCCATACGCATGATGGTGCAGAGAGTCTGGCACAGAAGCCAGACATAGAAGCCCTAAGAACCCTTTTGAGAAATGAACTCCAGAGTTTCCCACAGTGATCCAAGGAGAGTGTCAGCCTCCACCCACATCAAGATGGGACTATCCACCACTGTGAGCCAACACGGAAGTTTTGGAAGTCACCTTTCTAACTGAGGGGGATAACTGCCCAGGGTATGGGGCATATTATGGGATCGCGCAGAACATTCCAGGATGGTTAGGGAAGAAACTAAAGATGGAAAATGGGAGGGAACAAGGTGGATTGGAGAGGAACAAACAGGGACAAAGACAGAGGAATAAGACAATAAAAGGAACATGTAAACAGGTGGCTGGCTTTTCAGCACATATCTGGTCATACCATGTTGTCAACACAGTCTTCTCTGCTCTCTTACATCCTTCCATTTTCAACTCAGGTGTGTTTATGTGGGTCTGAATGTCAGCAGTGGGAATGAGTGTGGGTGTGAAAGTGTGAGAGGTCTGTACCAGCAGCTGAAGTGACCTTGGGGTCTCAGTGGCTTATTTGTCCAGGTGTGGCAACCAGGAAGATTTGGATCCATGAGAAGGTGATGGACAGACTAAGTGGATGAGCCCAACTTCAGGAGGGATCCACGTTATGCACATGCAGGTACATTCAGGTGGGCATTGATCTTTCCCCCTACCAAACCTTCCTCAGAATCAGGCATTGAGTGGAATGGGAAGAGGCCATTGGTGCCACTTGTGCTAGTGTGAGTGCTGAGTGTAACTGGGACACAAGCACACATGTGTGATATGTGTGTCCACATGTGCACATGTGTGTATACGTGGTACATGCTGGTGTTTGAATATATGACTTTTGTGAATCCTCGCTTTGCAGGAAGGGAGTTACAGCAACCTCAACTTTTTCAGATTATGAGATTCAGTAACCCCCTCACCTTGGAGACCACAGTATGTCCTAGCAGAAATGAAAAGCACAGTAAAATCATTACAGCAGGTGCACATGTGAATTTAGATAGATGTGCAAGGACACAAACCRAGAAGAAAAAGACTTCTAAAATGGAATATCCAATTTCTTTGTATGTCATACTTTTAGGTCTTACTCTTTTAGTGTTTGATTTCCCCATGGCAGCAATGCAAAGAGAAGTTTATGTAAACCAGATGGCCTAAAACTTAAGAAAAAACAGTAAGTCATCCTGGAAAACTATAGATGGAAAATCATACTCCTATCATTGGTGCAGAAAAAGGGCTTTGAGTGAAGGAGGCAAGCTTGAGCTTGTGGYAAGCTTTCATTCTAATGAAATATGTCAACCATGTCAACCTTMAACTTTAGTAAACTGACATCCCAGGTAAAGAAAATTCCACTTGTGAAATATGTAGATAGCAGASTATGTAGTGCAGTATTCTGTGATATTCTCTAAGGAGCAGAAATGTCACTAAAGTGCTCTGCWTCTGACCAGTAAGAAAAAATATTGAAGAAAAACTTCAGTCAATGGGGGACTGGCTGAATACTGGCTCCTGCACAGAGAACAAGAGAGGTAGGAGGTGCCCAGCATTCCCATCAGCTGGCAGTGAGTCAAACACTGTTGCAAGACAGACATTCCAACCACTTAACAGTTTCTTCACAACAAAAGCGAGAATATTAAATTCATGTCAATTTGTAAAACARATATTATTGCAGCCTACMTTTCTCCTTTMTTCTCTTCTTTTCATTCMTYCCTCCACAATGGGGATTTGATTCASTGTTTGTGAGGAGACAGAAAARGTTACTAAGCAATCAGWTTAGTTTTCMCTGAGTTTGGGATAGAACTCAGGCCAGTGTTTCATTATGGCTCTTCAAAACTGAAGCTGGTTCCCATTGATAATCAGAGCATGGTAAAYGTACTATGCATAYACATTAATAGCATCTGCATATGTGMACACATACATCTAATTCAAGACAGATAAYTGTCCTTAGGAAGAAAGTCTCATTATTCAGATACTCTGTGTATATACAGATATGTAGGTATATAAAAATAAATGGCTGCTCTTAAAGTTCTTAGTCTGGAAATAATGCAAWAATTCAAAAAGACAATTACTTATCAAAGACTTAATACTTCAATTTCTGTTGTCAGAACATACAATATTTGCTTGAGTCTCATTTATCCCTGAACACCTAAGTGAGTTAATATTTCCTTTTTCTCAGAATGGCAATCTTTCTATTAGAAGTGAAAAGAGATTCTCTCTCTAAAGCAACTGATYTTATCAAGCAATAAGTGAATATAACAGAAATTTATTACTGACTGTATTTTAAAAATGCTTTTCTCAGATGGTAAAACTGTGTATATTATGAAGTGAACAAATAGTAATTAAAATACGGAATGTTAAAGAATTTTAGTTTGCCAGAAAAACTGTAAGTGACAGAATTCCTTGTGGAAGAAAGATTTATTTCAGGGGGGAAAAAAGCCATATGAATTCTTATTTAGCTTTTCAAAGAATTCAACAAAGCCTGACCCAGCTGGGACCCAGTAGTCTGCCTCTAGCTGTGGTAAAAGCTTAGCAAAGTATTGAAGAAGAAACATAAGGATGTTCATATTCTTAGGAACATTGTTTCATGATATTACAACTGAGGTTCCTTTGTACAGGATCATACTACAGGGACACTAGTTTTAATATTCAACTTCTAACAGCTGGCATCTGCTGCTTTAGAGAAAGAGGAACAAATATAATTCTCCTAATTATCTGTATCATTATTCTTCTTACTTCATAAACTATGTCTGCCTCCTGGGTCCATTTTATACTGATCTCAGTTTCTACCAGTTGTCTGCAAATCATTACTAAACTCTTGTCCTATTCTTCAGCCCTTGTTCCTTCTCTTTATTTGAAARGCAAACATAACAGGTGAGCATATTTAGTGCTGTAGCCATGCCAGGTTTAAATGTATTCATCACAAACACATTCTTTTGGATGTCTTCCAATAATGCTTAGATATTCCTTTAAAACTCTGCCTCTAACATCTTTCAGAAGTCTCAGGCTTTTTCTACTTATGGCTTTATTTGCTTACAAGCTCAGACTCTAAGGATCAGCTCTCTGTTGCATTGTAAAATTTTACTAAGAGAACATAATAACCTTGCTAAAAATAGACAAAAAAAAGAAAAAATGGGGGAAAAAAAAAAAGAAAAGTACCTTAGGTTTTTAATTTTTGCTTAATGTAAATGCTTGAAAGCATCAAATTCTTACTTCTGTATTGTCATCACCATAGTTGCAGCATTACCTGCCTGATAACTCGCTAAGACTCCACAGCTTCTGAGTAGCATTCTCAGGGGAGTGAAGTGCTCTCAGTGGAGTGAAGCAAGGCCTGGTACACTTAGGAGTGTCAGAAAATCATTCATGGTCACTTGGAACAGTGTGGGTATGTCCTAAGACTGTACTTCGAGTTGATAATGAGAAATTTCCAGCAAAAATAGATTTAAATGGAAGATTTTGAAGCAAGGACTGTCTCTGAGTTTGTATAGTGTCTGGCACAATATAACTTTGCTCTTGCCAGTCCTTCTGTACTCAGTATGACGAAAAGCCATTAAAATACATTTAAAAATAATTTTAAAAAGCAACCACAATATTTAAAATGTTTTTCTACATTTTGTTGATTAGCTTGTTWTGAAGCAGATAGATAATACATTATTCTCTTTCTTTACACCTTTAATAGTACACTCTGAAAAGTGGTATTGGTTAGTAATAACTTCTGAATGAAAAACAGAGCAGTAGACAAACCTGATGCAAATAAGTTTGGTTTTTGTTTTTGTTTTTTTTTTAATATCACAGCATCTCAGATGCATTGAGGCAACTGGCAGGGGGTTAGTAGAGAAAATTATTAATACTACTACTGATTTTTCAACAACATTATTGAGATTAGAAAGTGRAAAATAACAAACTTTACAAAATCTACAGAAAGCATTAGCAAAGCAAAAAGTATTTGGCCAAATAAAAACAGCAGGAATACTGACTAAAATGTTAAAATTTGGAAACTAAACATTGAATGAGTGCATGCTGGTCTTATTTTGAATTGACAGAGATTCAAACTGTTTTGTAGATTAGCCATTTTTCTCTGAAATGGGTATAAAATTTTAGGGGCAAAASCTATATGTTTAATATAGTGTGAGAAGAATCCCTCAGCTTGAATATGAAAGTATCAWAAATTGCAGTGGTTTTGAATTACATTGCACATCTTGCATTTGATGGAAAAACAGAGTATTTACAGTGGCTGCACATGTGGTTACTCTAATATTATAGTGAATTCTTTCAATGGTGTTGGTATTGGTAGCAATAGAAGCMCTAGTTTAGACTTCACATAGATTTGCACTGAGTTCTGAATAAAGTTAAAAGGAATCCTTCACACGTTATCAGATTATCTATCAGAGGCCAAATTTAGTAAAAGATTCAAAATTCCTGACCAGAATGAAAAATCTTACCTATTTGACAAGTAACACTGGGAAAAAGCAAAAGTAAAACAAAACCAAAAAAACCCGCAAGAACAAAGCCAAACAACAACAACAACAACAACAAATAATTAATAAGATTGAACAGAGCAGTCAGTAGAAATTCCTTATTCCAGTCTTGCTTACTGTTCAACACAGACATTCCAGGCAGAGAACTGTGGGTTGTCTCACCACCTTTCTTTCCCAACAGGACAGAGTAAACCTGATGTGCATCCACATGGGAATCTGCAGTAATCACACAACCTCCTCCCAGCTGTATCTGACTTGTATACTCTATAAATTATACAAGATTCAGAAATATTTGAGTTCATTTTAGTCTTTTTAATATTCACCAAGAGTTAAGTTCAATTCTGCATCTGATTTACTTAATTAGACTAGTTTTTTGAGGGTTTCAGACTCTTCTCCTTCAGTCAGGTAGTTGTGTCCTTGAGATATCAGCACTGGTGGTACTTATAACAGACCAGGAAAAAAAAAAAATTAGCACATATTCTGGGTGGTTTAGGTAAACAGACTTCTCTACCTCAAACAGAATTGGATCTGAATTCAGRTCTTTTACGTTTCAGTATCTGTGATAAAAAACCAAAAAACCAGCTTTGTTGGATAACATTAAAAACAAGATTTTACATAGATTTAAGTTTTTAAGATCTGAGAAAAATAAGTGCTAGAATCACCAGGAAGTTTAAAAAAAATAATTTAAAAAAGTATATATTTATCTCTTATTAATTTAATTAGGACCTAAGTTGTAAAATCTTCTGGAAAASCTATTGAATAAATATTTTAATGAAAATCCTGTAGCAACTTCCCTAAAAATGTCTTTTGGAAATATTTTATCTGAACATCTATATGTGGTTTCCAACAGATATAAAGGACWTTTTTTCCCCATCAGTTTTTTAAATTAACAATAACAGCTCAGAGAACCGTTTTCTGTTGTTACTTCAATATTTGGTACTGATGGCATTTCTGTTGCTTGCAGTCACAATAAAACTTGCTCCTCAAGTTAACTGTGGAACTGTTAATACCATTTGAGGAAGTTCAAATCATGAAATTGTGGATCCATTATTCTTCAATCTGTTTTACTGGTGTGTGGCAYTTCCAACACAGCTTAAAATGTTGCTGCAATCATTCCAGGACCCAGCTTTATTCTGCTCTGTATAACAGAGAATAGGGTACAATATGTAAGAGCTTTGACAAAGACTTACCTTGCAATTAGCATCACTGAAAGTGGGTCCTCTTGTTGGTCGTACCATTCCAAACCTCACATTTTTTTAAATTATTTAGATATTTTCRTAAATAATGTACTAAGAATATGAATTTCACGATATAACCGTACTAGAAACATTGGRTGAAACATGCAAAATTAATTTCCAAAGTATAGCAAAGAATTTGCTCGGGAATGCATTTGCTCCTTGAAGGGTGAAAAGGAAGGAGAGAAAAACCTGGTTCATTAAGTTGTCTAGCAACCAAAAACAGAAACATCTGCTAAAATCATGAGCAAGCTGATGGCCAGATAAAGCAAGGAAGATGGAAGAATTAGGTGTGCATTTCATTTTGTGTTAAGTTTCACAAACACCCTTTGGAAGAATATTGTTTGAGATATTATCTTTAATGCAGTTTKGATCTGAAATGTGAGTGGAGAAGTATTGTATAAGATCAGCCATAACAKGTACTGTTAAATGGCTATTTCTTCACCTTTCTGTTTGATTGTTTTCATATATTTATCTATTTTCTACGCAACTGCATTTTTTTCAGGTCTGCATTTTCGCTTGTTCTTGACAATTGAAACTTCAGCTTACACGTTCATTATTCCACTGAAAAATGCCTCTGAGGGGTTGAGGATGGATTATCATAATTGTGGCTGAAATGTTACACAGTACTTTAGATGAAATTGCAGAAAACAAATATATGGCTCTGCATAAGCCCATTTGATCCTATAACCAGAACTTAATGTGTTCTACACTTCTACTTTTGTTGCTCCTGGATTGTACCAACAGGGCAGTGTGATTACTTAATGACTGCAGACTTTGCTCAAATGCATCCGATTTCCCATCTATTCCTGAATGACTTGAGGAATTATCTAGTGAAACAGAACCTCACGGGAACAAACTGGACTGGAAATAACTAGGAGAAAGAAAACTGTGAAATATTTAAAATGCTTGTTTTCTTTCCATTTTTTTTTCTCTTTTTTAAAGTATTTGCTACTTTTTGATGTTTATTTATTTATTTATTTATTTAGTAACAGCCCCTTATTCACCATATCATTGAAGTAGATGTGACTCAGCCTTCACCTTAAAAGGTTTGCTTACATGAAAGACTGATTAGCTTTTGAGAAATCCCTAAATAGTTAGGTCAGAACTGAAATAAGATGAGTTTGTACGTGTTTTTTTCTATTGCAACCATGCAGAGCAGGTTCCTGCTCTTAGTCTCTTGGGCTTAGTCTCAGTTAGTTCAGTGTCTCACTAAATTACAGCAAACTCTTATTCTTGCTTAGGATGTCTGTTGCCCTGAGCTTTCTGTCTTTTTGTCTTAGTGAAGAACWTTCTCACGCAGCTTCATCTAAACAGKGYCTATTTTCAAAATGTTTACATASTTCTCCTCTGAGAGAAGAAATGATTGATGGTSATGTCCACCATCCAGGTTGAGAGGTGGYGACCTCTGTAGCCAATCTCTTAACCTCTGTACAAATGTATAAAGGAGTCAGATKTGTAAATAAAGTAGAGAAGAGAAGTTCCCTCACGATGCTCTGTGCCTGCTTTCTTTCTGTCCCTGAAGTAGGACACGCCCAGCCTCGGCCCGCAAAGGATGTCTTACTTTTTTACCATCTCTGCAACTTGATGACCAGAACCTCATTTCAAACAACTGCCAACTCTACCATCCAACGTTTTGTTTCACACCCCCCAAAGTATATGCTGTTCCTCCCCAGCATGATCGTTGGATATGTAAGAAGACATCAGTATGCTAAAGAAATAATTACACTCAAACTAATTTTGTCTTAGAGAAATGTAAAGAAAGTGCATCTAAAAAAATCAACTGTGCAGTTCATCAGTTTCTCATCATTGTATTAATGTTCAAGAATTCTTCCCCACCAGTATTCAACTTTGTTTACAAATTTGTTCTGTGACTATGGTTAAAATTTCACCATAGCACTATATTAATCCCAATAAAGTTTTGTAAAACTTGAGACAGTTTAAGGATTATTCCAATTTATACTGACATAAGTGATTGCCTGCAATGAAATGCAGCTTTGGCTCAACCTATAAAGCAAACATTAGAACTATATATGTCTCTTTMGTCAACTCACTTTACCCCTGCTGAAATAGGATTGAGAAGTTTAGAGGGGTTAAAGTCTTGGTGTCAACCTTACTTTGAATTTTTGCTTCCTTTTCTTCATGATGTTTTTTCCTGAGGCAATTAATACAATGTGGTGACCAGAACATTCTAGCAATGCGTTTCCTGCACTTTGTGCTATTCCAGAGGTGTTAACCAAGACAGGACTGGGCTTTGAAAAAAATGATTTAGCTGTGTGGCAGTTTAAGAAGAAAATAATTAAAAGTTGCAAAGTAATATAAATATATTTTTGTTGTAAATATATGAAAAGCATGTCAAACATAAAATAAGGTCAACCAAGGAAAATAATTTAACATAATAATTAAAGAGCTTTTAAAAAGATGCATGTAAACATAAGACAAAGTGGCAAATTTACTCTGAGGGACAGGGTCAAAAAATGAGCAGATTTTTTTTTATTACAGATGCAAAATTTGGAAGTTGCAGTTCAAACAATTGTCCTCTGTCAAAAATATAAAAATGATGTGTATATATATATATGTGTGTAAATTTTTATTCTAGGGATCTGGACAAAGAAAACAGGTAGCTTTAAAAAAAAAAAAAAAAAAGAAGTGTATTTTGAAATTAGGAGAGAGATAGTATTTCCACATACTACCAAGTGCTGCAGTATTTACAGATACAAGAGGAGCAAGCCTTCACAACTTCCCCCTGGCACTGGAGTTTTGGTGTTTGTTCTTGCACTGGTCCACCAGGGCTAGGGCCAATGATGGAGCAGCTACCACATGATGAAAACCTGCAGGAATATGTGAAGTGCTGTGTACCAGCAGCCAAAAGAACGAGATACAGAGACAACCAAGAAATAAGCCAGATACAGGCCTATATAGTGTCACTACATCAAACTTCAGTGATGATCTGTTCGGACCAAGAACATTTCATGGGTCACTGGTATGAACAAACCCAAATTACTTGACAAAGCCATACAGTCAACTCTCCTTCCATTTGCTGTTCTTTTACAACAGCCAGCACGTGGTGAGAGGGAGAGGAGCYATGACTCTGTGGCTTCTATTTGTCTTTCTGATTTGTTCTCCAACTTGAGTGGGTGAGAAAAAAGTGGCCTGAGAGTCACAGCTCATCCATTGCTCATGAACTGTAACAGCAAAAGCCTATGCAAATAATTAGGTGCATTCCATTTAGCTCTGTGTGCACATATAAGGATGAAAAATAGTTTTCTTGGGGAGGAAAAAAAACCTACCTAAAAAAGTAAACCAGAATAAAGAATAAAAAGGGGATGAGCCATCAAATAAAAAGGTACAGAAAATGTGGAAATGCTGTCTGTCCTCTGAAGGATGTAGGTGCTTAATATCAGCATATTTTCTTTTCAAATAAGAGAACAGTGACAGAACTTCTGCAACTAGCTCAGTAACATGAATGGGAAGAGATAGTTGCTTGAGTTATTAGCAACAATGAATTGTGCTGATCAATTTTTCAAATTACAAGGTAGAAAAAATMATTCCATAACATATTATTGGTCATATTTAATGCTGCTCTGGAAGTTAGAATGGTACCTTTCAGGGAAAAAAGTGAACATAMACAGAAAACTCAGGTAAAAAACTCCTACTTACTGCCAAGGCTGTGTGTGGTTTTCTTGGAGGTTTTTGATATATTTTGCTTCCAAATGTCATATCTGAAGTCTGATCTCTCCTTGAGTCTTTGCTCGCTTGTTCTGACACTCTCTATGCTGTCCTGACCCACAGAGATGCTAACTTGTGTTACTTTTTGAGATGCCCCTTGGTGAGGTGAAAGTTTTTGGAAGAGCCTCAAGGAACTCTTTTTTCTTTTTTTTCCATGAACTTTGTTTTACAATAAGGTTGACTGTAGAGAAAARAGTTCATCCTTCTGAACATCCTGTGCAGASCACTAACCTTGACAGAACAAGGACGTTTTCTCAAATGTAGGATTTTTTTGTGTGTTTGAATTTTTTTGTGTACTACATATAAATAGACTTCTTTCACAGCAGGCATACATGGAGCTTAGTTTTGGATGTACGTTAGTGTTTATTTTATTTCTCAAAAATATTAACTTTTTTGTAATAAATGTAAAATAAATGCTTCTGTTTYCTTCATTTTATTTTACAGAAATTTAAAATAATAGAATGATTTGGGTTGGAAGGGACCTTCAACAATCTTCTGGGCCAAACATCCTGGTAAAGGTGGGGACACCTTCCATTAGATCAGGTTGCTAAAAGCACTGTCCAACCTGGCCTTGAGCATTTTCTGTGATACACAACTTCTCTGGGCAACCTGTTCTAATATCTCAGCACACTTATCATAATTTTTTATTCATGTCCAATCCAAATCTATGCTCTCTCAGTTTATAAAAGGCTGCCCCTTTGTCCTGTCACTACAGGTCTTGGTAGTCATTCCTGTYTTCTTGATAAACCCCCTTTATGTACTGAAAGGCCTTAATAGTGTGTTCCTGAAACCTTCTTCTCTCCAGACTGAATTCCAACACTCTAAACCTTTTTACACAAAAGGTTTTTACATAGCACTCTGATTTTTTTTCGAAACACGAGAACATTGCCAGCTCATATCCAATTTTTTTACAGCAGACTCCCCAAGTTCTTCTCTCAAATCCATTCATCCCACTGTCAGTATTTATACTGAGGATTGCTTCACCTCAGGTGCAGGTACTTGCCCTTGGCCTTCATTCAAGCAACACTTCAAGATGTTCAAATGAAYTGACTCCAAGACAGCCAAGGTCCCTCTGGATAACATCCCATCCCATCCAACCCATCCCAGCTTGGTGTCACGCACAAACTTACTGAAGGTGCACTCAATCCCACTATGGATGTGATAAATGAATGTATTAAAAGGTCTCAGTATTGACCCTTGTGGGATATCATAAGTTATTAGTTTTCATTTGGACATTTCCTCAGCTWTGCTGTATTATGAGAAATATAGGTTATTTCTCTATTGGCACAGTTTTTGCATACAGTCCTTCTGTAGTTACGTCTGGGTAACTACAACATCAATACTGATCAAAATATTGTTCCGTTGGAATATAATTTGCTTCCTTGGACTGCTGAAAAGTTAACAGGAAGCATCAGTTTACTCTGTAATGCAAAAGAAGAAAGGAGAACAGGGAAGGTAATGTACATTTATAAAAAAGTAAAATTACATTTCCAGTGCTTTTATCTTGGACGAATATGATGAGTTTAAGTTAAGAACCACTGTGTTGTAAAGTCAGCTGTCCTCACACTTCATGTCAGGCATGACATCTGGGGTGATGGACATATTTGTCCCTAATTTTAAATCAAAAGTTCTGTGTGGGGTTGCCATTTAACATCATTTTTTTCATAGGCCTGTACTTAAGCTGATACAGATTCATATTGATTTTGGAATAAGTTTGGCAATAGTGTAATATTAATTATAAATCTCAGTAAAGTTGATTTGCCTGAAATTTATAGTCAAAACCTTCATTAAACATACAAGTAAGTGCCAGAGTGGTATTTTGAGAAAATAATGAATCTGATTATTTTTCAAGAGAGGATGTTTGCAGAACATGCAAATTCATCACTAGTGAAAATGGCTGAAACAGACTGGTTTGGATATCCAGGAGTTTTAAATTCTAGACCAAAGCTTTCCTGGACATTGTGAAGARAAAAACCTTATTTTCACTCATGAGTCCTTGATCAGAAAACTCAATATGGGTAACTGACAGATTGGCAAGCCGAACCTCAAAAAGAGAAAACCTTTTTTAATGTAATGGGAATTCAGTTTCCTGTCAAGTCCAAGAAATAGYTCACAGTGCATAAAGCTAAACCTGTGCATGTCCCTGCAGAATTTGGATCTAACGTTATGAAAGAAGGATGAAATTGTACAATATTAAAGAGCTCTGCTTGCTCCTCTGACACGTTGTAAAGTTTCTGTTTTGCTCAAAAAACAGGGAAATGCCTGGAGAATGGGATTCTGTGTTTCATTAATGTACAATCYGAGCTCACAGAAATTTAGAAGGTAGAAAATAGCATAAATCTCAACATTTTGACAGGACTTGTTTAGTTCATTTCTTCATATTTTGAAAAGGAAAATTATGCTTTCATTTGAAACTTCCTTTGACACAGTTTCCATGACTGACATATACAGGCAATACTTCTGTATATATTTGGCATTCTTGTAGCAGAACTATTTTCCTATGGTTTAATTTCCAGGATGATCCTGAAAACTATATAGATGAAGATATCCCAGGTCTGAATATAGATGAATTAGATTTTTTTTTTAATTTCTGTAATTCACTGTTATAATCTAACTGCCTTAATTTTAGCATCTGAAATATGTTTCCAATACACAGTAATGTAAATAATCTAGGAAGAAAAGACCATGGTGTCAGTCAAGCACAAGAACCTGGTGAGGAACTGAGCTCAACAGTGAGAGACACGACCTGGTACAACCAACCCAGGTTTTGGGGGGTACGTTTGCTATTGATTTTTGTTATTTCGGGTTGGAGCTGGGAAATGCTAGTCCCGATCTTGCCTTTGTTCCCAGCAGCCATGTGGGCAGTGGGTAGTAACAGTCACTATATTATCTTTGTCTAGGAAATCCATGAGTGGGTGAGAGTTTTGGGGGGTGTTCACCAACTTGGTCATTTTGTTCCCGAGGGTGAACACTTTTTGTGGGTAAAACTCCTTCTCTTTTTTGTATACTTTTGCTGTTAATACTGCTGTTGTTATTGTCAGTGTCTTATTCCATTGCTTTATGTTTTCACTTAACTGTTATCCCAAGCCATAATCTTGGCTTTTTTCCTGTCCTTAGCAGAAGGGACATGGGTTAGARAAGTGGCTTATTTGGAGTTTAACTTCCAGGGGGTGTCAAAACCAGCACAGTAATTTTCAGGGCACCTATTTAATGTTACTATACTAAAGGAAACAACAATTTACATTACATTTAATAAATCACATTATCCTTTAAAAGTAAATAAAACTTTTAAATAAACTAAAACTTGAAAATTCCAGGAGATAATCAGGGAGAAAAAGTCAATTCTTTGCTTGCTGAAATCCAGTTGATGCTCTTCAGTTGCATATTTAGATTTCTTCATAATGGAAGGACTGGTTAACATAGYCAGTAGAAGCATTTTGAAGGATACTGATTTCAAGTGATAGGGAGCTGGGATTTCTGATCCACAGGAAACTTTAACTCATCAGTGTGTTTCATCTGGCTTTCTTCTTCTATGAGTCTGATGATTAATAGATCAGGATCTATATATATAATAGACAAAGTTATATATAAATRACCTACCTTTAAAATTTGCCTTACCTTGACCAACTGAATTATGCATGTGTGTGACAAGCAGGTATTTTTGCACAAATGATAAGAAGGACCAAATGATGCAAAGGAACAGGGAAAAAAAAGTCTTAGAAAATAATAAAAAAGAGTAATTGAGTCAGAAAGGAAGCAATTGAAACCTGAAAAAAAAAAGTCTAAGCAAAACTGATAAAATGTCTGTGTGTCTCACAGAAACTTATAGCTAGTCATACAGCTATTGCAGTCAGTTAAATTTTGTTATTTATGGTTGAGATGACAAATGTTGACACAATACAAAGAAGACATGCAGGATACACAGATCAGCACCTGTGGAATATTAAGGAAATAACTAGTTTAGAAAATATATGTCAGTCTTTGGGACATCTCTAAATAGTGGAGACGGGGGAAAATATGATTCCTGTTGAAATTAAAAATTCATGAAATAAAAAGTTTTGAAAACTCTCTGAAATTATTAGTAGTCCAGTGATTAGTGCAATATTCAGTGCAAAGAAGCTAAGGTTCATCTGGCAAGACAATCTGGTGGTTTTTATTTGTCTTGGGTTTTTTTCTTAATAAGTAGCAGGTAGAAGTAGTGCTGTAACAGTCACATAAGAAATTAAATAACTCAACCTGATATGCTTTGTATATATAATGATTTTCTTCCTGTGAAATTCAAGAAAATTGTGTGGGATAGAAAACCTGGTTAACATTTATTACCATAAACATAATACATAAAATGCTAAGTTGTTTCACCTTAACATTATGTCAACCATTAGTCAGAAACATATTTCAACAAATGCATTGGAAATCTCTCAGGAATTAGCTTTACAAGACTTACAAGCCTCTCTCTGCAGGATTTTACGTACCCTCCTTCAGTAAAGAAAACAAAGTAGTTTGAACCATCCATCTTCATTCAAAAGGTAGCAAAACCAGGTCTTTCTTKTAAGACAGTAGTTGCTGGATTTGTCAAATGTGTAAATATAAATGAGAAATCATTAACCAAGCCTATATTTCCTTTTTATTCTGTAGCATACACCTGAAATCTGTCAGTTCTCRTTTCCCTGTCAGTAATTATGAAGCCCCTCAAGGCTATTTGTTAGATGCCKCATGATAGGTTTTACAAAATAGCAGCTTCTTGGTTATTCATATTTTGCTTCAGAAAAGCAATAATTAGTTTTGCATAGTCCCATAACAGATCCTGTACAGGAGTCCCTCATTTATGTAAGGAGATGAAGAATGAAACCAAAAAGTAACAAATTTCTTCTTTCCACTCCTGCACTTGGAGAAAGCAGATAGGTTGAATTTTGAAGTCTATTCTGAGTCTGCTTAATGCTTAGAATGTCATTAAAAATTTATTGAACACTTCCTTACGCTTTAAATTTCATCTAGAAAATTTATAGTGCATTAGGTTATTTTATGCATGGCCTATATTGTGCATAAGGGGCAATATCGTCCAGCTTTAATGTTAATACAAAAAAGAAAAAGCACTCTTCTGCAATCTTACACATCCTGGGCAAAGGCGAAGGAAAATCTCTGTTGGCAATGCAGTCAAGAGTAGCAAAACTATAGGTGTAGGCACATCACAGATCTGAGTTGTCTCTATCCTTGAGTTTCTGTTTTCTGGGCAAGTTCTCTTATCAAAATCTACATTTTTTCTCTCTGTYTTCTGTTAGCCATTTTAAAGCTATATGGGGAACACCAGTAAGGAGACAAAGAACAAATGGGACTTGATGAAGATGAATTGTAGTGGATGATTYAGATCAGTCATTGTGTCTCTGTAAAGAACCAAAAATCACAGTCTAATGATTAATTCATTCTTTTTCACTATCTCCCGTCCCTCCCTAGACAGAGGCATAACGTTGAACAGCAATATGCATACAAATAGGGGCACCTCTGTGTCATTATTTGCTTTCTGTGTGRTAGTGACATGGATTTAGGGCTTTGCTTATTACAGGAGTTCTTGAGTTTCTGGACCAAACCCACAAATTCATTAAATTGCTGTTTCCTGGAACCGTATCTGACACAATGACGGTGATAAATAAAGTATATTTTCAGCCTTGGAGTCTTACAGAGAATTGGGAGTGGCATTTTCTGCACCCAACCCCTACATATCTTCCTTCCACCATTTTATTTCAGAAAATTAAAATAAATTACAAATTTCATTTATTTTATGGACAATGGATCTTCAAACAGTTTGCTTCCCTGTCCCTAGGAATGCTGCCAAAACCAAGGACTGTGATCAGCCATTCCCCTTAATTCAAAMTAACTTTTGTTGTGGCCAAGTGCTCATTGCACTGAAGTGAGATAAAACATGCTCTCTGATGTTGGCACAAGGCAGTAGAGTGAAGAAAATCTTAACCCTTTTGACTCCTAAAACCAGTTCTCCAAAATCTACCTATGTATCATTAGCATAAACAAAAGCAGATTTTAATTTAATGTATTAATTTAGAAAGATTTTTTAAAAATTAGGCATGCACGGTTCTAGTTTTAAAAGACAGATGTTCTACCGACTTCAACTATTGTGTGATATCTACCCGTATGGATAAATTTATTCTGCAGTAAATGAGGACTTCCTTAAGAAAAAAAAAAAAGTTATTTTACTGTGGATTATATATATATATATATATATATATTTAAACCTGTGACATTGCAGGTATTTTTCCAACCATGTTTTAAAACCCCAAACAAACTGGCCTATGATTTGTTTAGTAGGAGAACTATTATCTATAGTCATGGTGAAACACAAATCTCTTACAGTGACAAAAAAAAGAATGATGTTGTAAAAGTTGTATTTGGCACAAAATTGTATCTCTGTTAAAAGATAATCTTGCGTGTATCAGAGATCTTCATGGGATGAAGATGAAAGAATTAAATGATCCCTTGGAAAATGACATSTTTTTTTCTACAAAGCAAAGAAAAACACAAGCCCCATTTAATTAAACTGATCCTAATCACATGACAATCAATTTTTTTAAAATTTTCTGGAATATGTACTGAGCATAATAGCAGCAGTTTGCTGCTGTTTGCAGTTTTATAAATCTAGAGTAACACGTTACATTAATTTTTATTAAAGGAGMAGGGGATCATCAGAAAAAGCCTTTGAATTTCATTTATGATCCTCTATCAAACTGCATTACTCCTTTGCAAAGTCACCTTTCTATGTGCACACTAAAAGTGTGACTGTGCAAGCTAGTTCACTGGGCAGGACATGAGAGGGAAAAAAAGAAAAAGAGTAAGAGAGGGAAGGAGGTAGATATATAGAAGTATAAAGGGATGAGGGAGAGAGACAATGAATCCACTAATTAAACATGCTAAAAAATACTTAGCAACAATTTAATAAAACCAAATGTTATTAGTAGCTTCAGACCTGAAATGTGATTACATATTCCTATGAAATCTCATATGAAATTTCACAGGAGATACTACTAAAACTTCTTTGCCAATGTAAAACAAACTCTTGYTGATGAACAAACATCTACTTAAAAAGAAGCATGCAGCTTAATAGTTATGCATTTATTATTATCTTCCTAATCCTTAAAGGATTTTACTCCAGTCTCAAAATTAGCATGACAAAAAGTTAAAAAGGCTTGACATTTGTGTAATATATGCCAATGGGAATAATTTCAAATGTTGAGTAAMGTTGTTACAGTGGTATTTGAGACATTCTGGAATAATTATAGTAAAATAACACGTATATTTTTTATCTGTAATTAAGGGACAAAGATTTCTTTATATAAATGAAAAATGCTGAATCACTATCAGCCTCATTTTCCAATGTAATCACTGCTATTTTCTTTCTGCTSTCCCATATTTTGAACATTTGTTTACCTACGGGAGCCTTTTTACCAATCCGGTATTGTTAATGCATCATGATGGTTTTCTATACTAGCTTGAATTTATAGCATTTAAGCTTTTGCAATGTTCACCTGAATTGAAATAGCTATGGCTTGRCAATTACTTCACGTTGAAGGCTTTCAGACAACACACAAAAAATCTGCTTTTTTTCTAAAATCATTCCTCAGAGTTGTTTAATACCGATCTAAGAAAAAAAATTCTCATCAAGTCTAGCATGTACATTTCTTGACATTTTCTATGAACATTGTTTTACACAATCAGTGTCATTTGTTTGGGTATAAAGAACATATATTCAGGAAATTCAGGTCCACAGGGGAACACTCTTAACATTTGTAACCATGACACTAAATGTCCCAAACTTGGAAGTTTTAAAGGTACTACAGTACCCACCATACATATCAACCCGTTTGCTGAATAAAATAGATTCACTGAGATCGGGAGTCTACAGAAGTGTATTTTTTTGTTCATCTCATTATTTGCTCATTATTTATCAACGTCAATGTCTTTCATCAAATGATCTTATGAGACATTTCAAAGCATTCAAGTTCCTAAATACAGGAGGCTCTCAAAAAGTGTCCTGTTTCTACAGAGCCAACATCTACCTTAGTATCATCCTCCCATAGCCTCAGAAATTATGCCACTGAGCACACCAGTCTGTTCCAGTCAACACCCTGCTCTGAGTGACTGATTGTCCACAGTGACCAGGGTGTACTGTGGTGGGTGASTGCCTGTCCCACAATTCAGATGAGATCTGGAAAGTGTCACAAGGCATAAGGTCATTATAAATTATTGTTTCTGTAATTTAAAGTAAGAAATTATTGTTAGAAATAACAGCTACAAAATGAGAATGTTAAAAATGCAAAGCTACACTCCCGACATGCAGAAACAACTGATTTTAATTTGGTATGTGGATTATTACCTGTAACACACGATCTTGTTATTTCATAATATTCTTCTGCTTAGTGTATCAGACAGCAAAATACTGTTTTTGAGAACCAGGGAGAAATAGCATGTTGAAAAGAGAAACTTTTTCAAGGGTTTAATATTGACCTATAAGGAACTAAAAAAAATAAAAATTAATCATGGCTTCTAGTTGAACTGTTTGAATTACATTTGTGGCAAACTGATGTGAGTTGAAAATAAAATCATTAGCACACTAATAAAGAGACAATAGCTAAACAATMGGAAAAAACCCAAAAATTCTAATAAATATTTGAAAAGTGTTGACTAAAATCTAAAATTAAAATTCATCAGAATCTTGATACTATATTGAATTAGTTCATACATATATAAAGCAAAAATTAATGCTGTTCATATAGGAGCTTGCACTAAAAATAATAAATATATATAATTAACAATATATAGTGTGGTTAATATTCTTTTTTGCACAAGCACATAATCTGCATGCAGAAATATAATATTAGCTCAGCTGGTTATTGCATGGTGCTAATAACATCAAGATCTCAGGTTCAATCCCCTCTGGGCCATTCAATTAAGTTGAAGTTGATGATTCTTCTGGGTACCTTCCAACTCGAACTACTCTGTGATTCTGTGATTAATTATGGTTTAAATGCTTTTTACTTTATTTGCCTGACATTTTGRTTCTTTACTGTACAATCTTTATGTTAGTTTAGAATACTTAGAAATAAAATAAAAATAGTTCACTGCAGTGAGAAAGAGATATTAACCAAGTAAGTTCAGTAGAATTTTTCCAAAGTACTAGTTTGTTCCCTTTTCAGTCAAAGCAATTTCAATATTTGCTGTCTATTTTATATTATCTAGAAATGGCTTAGAGTGTTTGTAATAAGAACTATACAATTTCAATTGTTTTATTCAATCCTGGGTTTGATTTAATATCTGCTTGGCAATTAATGCAATGAATTTAGTAACAGAGACTGAGAGGATGGAGTTCTTTTGCAACAGACACCTGGCATACATCAGTTGCTATGGTGATTACCCAGATGTGCAAACAAGTAGAGGAAAAAATAATTATTAAATATTCCCATGGTAAAAGAAAAAWATCTAATTGATAAACAGCAAAGTAATAGGATTCAAAKTCTGGATTTTGAAACCACAAAGAAAAATATGATATATATACCATGCCTAAGAAGCATTAGGAGGGAGCTGCAGGAGTTTCAGTTTCTGTTGGGAGAGTAAGTAACCTGCAACATCTAGCACAGGAGACTAATGATGATGTCCTGGTGTGCAAGTGTCATTTCCTGCTCGGATTTCTAAAGGAGGTCCCCTGAGAAAATATCTGAAAAAAACAAAACACGAAAATTGTCTCACCTCATCTGTCCCAAATTGTCAGCCTTGGTTTCATCATGAGTGGAATAAAACACGGAAAACAAAAAGGCAAAGGGGAGAGTTTCAATATTTTCCTTTGTCTGCAAAGATTTTGTCACATTTATGATTTCACGTATACCCAGATATTAATATATGTGTTCCAGCAGCAGACTGAACAAAAATAAATATCCCATTGCCCAATATTAAATTGCACTACTGATTCTGTTCATGGTTCTCAGAGGCATGTTTTGCTGCTTCTGTGCTCAAATCTACAAGTGTCTCGTGAACTGTTAACATCACTTACACAAACACACAGAGAAGAATGAAAGGTCTTGAATATGAAATGAGACAGGTGAATTTTATTGTTTATTTCACACTGCATCTAGGACTATTCCAACTGCATAGTCCTTGGGATTAATCTAGATTTGCCACATTGGAAGGCAACATAACATTTTGCAAAGTGGGCATTGAAGGTGATTGGAACCTAATGATGTATAGTGGCAATAATTGCTTGCAAAATAAATTTTGTGAAGAAGACTATTGTATTAAATGACACAGAAATAATAGCTCTAGCATTCTTTCTCTCTAGAGATTTTGAGACAAAGAAGGTGTGCATGCAGAACAACACTAACAGCACCACAGAGAAGAGTATTGAGCCAGATGGGTACCCCTATGTTAAGCAATGCCAGGAGCCACCAGGGAAGGGAAGAAAGAGAAAATGAACAACTGTAGTTGAAAGTCTGTAGCTCCAAAACATCAAAATACCTCATTAACATTCCTTCCCCTGAATTGTCTATAACACCTTTTTCCCCCTCCCTTTTTTCCCACAGCAGCTGACAGATCTATCCTTGGTTCCCACATTTACTTTTAACAATATAACCCAGGAACACTCAACAAAAATATGTCCTGCAATACTGCACAGACAAAATATCTTATATTTATTTTTGCATCCACTTGTAATGGCTAATATATWATTCAGGAGAGAAGGAACTATCTAGCATCTGCATGAATGCAAGGACAGCAGATTTTTAATTTCCTATTCTTTGGAATACATGACAAGCATGTTTCTCTGTCTTGGTTCCAGCTTACAATTATAAGCAATCTGAAGGAAAATAAATAAAATAAAATAAAATAAAATAAAATAAAATAAAATAAAATAAATCCCCTCTGGAGTGGAAAATGAGGCAACTTAAAAGCTGGTTGATTTAATGAGTTTAAAAGTCATGACCCATAATCAGATGAGGACACCTACCTGCAAATAAGTTAAACAAAAAGAAACATCCAATGCATTGTGTCCATCCAAATTCTACTTTTTTTCCTCTATCTATTTCAGTTTTTTTCAAAATATTAAAGAAAGGGAGAAAGAAACTAAAGAAATGGAAGATAAGGAAGATGAGGAAGATAAGGAAAATGGATGGATGGATGGATGGATGGATGGATGGATGGATGGATGGATGGATGGATGGATGGATGGATGGATGGATGGGGTTCTGGTAAATTCTAATGTATTTGTGAGCCTTTTCTGAACAACTTCCCTTGAAAACTTCCCTTTGGAAATCCTACTTCCAACAGCCAAAACAAGGGGAGTTCAGACTGAAGAGGTTTCTGACCTATAGTTTCTGTTCTATATACAAACATTAAGTACAAGGTTTTTCAAAACCAAGAACTGGGACAAACACTAGGTTGCACTTTAAGTACAAGGTACCCAATATTTTTTAAAGTTAGCAAAATGACTGGATATTTAATGTTGTCTCTCCATAGAGGTGAAGGATGCTAAAGATTCTCAGAAGCGTTTACTGGAATAATGGTGGGAGCTGTTTATGCTCAACTCAGAAAAGCAGGAATTTAGGAATTTAGTAGAAACGAAGAGTTAATTTCAGGGACATTGTAGTGACATTGACAAATTATTTTATGTTTGTCACCATGGTGGCAGTTGTAGAAGTGCCTCCMTTTTTTCAAACTTACCTTATACATAATGAAAGACCATGACTTTTATTTTWATCCTCAATTACTGCATGTATAAAAAGGCCACCATTAAGTGCCTATATCCTGTTAAATTTGATCTGGATCTCATTCCCTCARTGTATGCAGTTGGTTTCTATGCTCATTTTAAAAGACTCCCACTCGGTGGCTATTCTCCCACAAGAATAGCAATTATGCATTTGGTTTTAATAACTGGTATAAACCCATAAGTCTCCAGGTACTTACAAACAGTTATATAGGATTTTTAACTTCTTGTATGTGGGCTGAATAGAAGTATTTGAAAATCATTACTGCTCAGCAACACAAGCTCATCCATTTTGYGTCCTCAAAGGAGTAAGAAACAGCCAGGGGCAAACCTCACTTCTGTGACAGGATAAAGTTCATTGGCAGCAGAGTTAGCATGTAGATAAGCTATCAGGTGTATAGTGAGGACATGAACTCCCCAGTGTGATGTCGAGAGTAATTCTTCAAGAGCTGTCTGCTTGCAAAGACCCAGTCTGTGGCAGTGGCTAAGGCAAAGCTAAGAACAGTGCTGCAGGAATCCTCAAATCCTTCTTCCCCGCAGGTGTTTGGAATGTTTCAATCAGAGACATCTGCAGCAAAAGTAGCTCTACCACTTAAGCCAGAGAATATGTTATTTTCTGTTATCCAGTATCTAAATTGTGGTATTTTGTTCTCTAGAAAGGCTCAGCACCTTTCCTGAAGTAGCAATTGGCATGCTGTTCCACTCTATAATTATTTCAAAGGGAAATATTTTGTCTTTAAGGCTTTAAGACTTTTCATGTGAGGTATAACAAGMCTTAACAATTTTTTTTTTCTGCACAGTGGACTATATTAATAGGCCAGATTAGAAATAAATAGATAAATAAAAATAAAGTGGTGCATCTTGTGTGGTCTAGTTGCCTTCAGCATGATAGGTCACGGAAAGGGAAGATGAGGGTGGAAAGAACTGAAGAGGAGCACATTAAGCAGGGAGATGGAGTTTTCTGTAAGAAATGTAGGGGAAAGCAGGAAAAGAAAACAAATGTAAGGAAAATAAAGCAGAAGAGGATCAAGGAGCAGGAGAAGAACAAATGAAAGGAAAAGCAGATAGAAGAACTTGACCACTTAGAAAATAAAAAGGCAGACTGTCTAGAATAAAGTAATGGAGAAGCAATTACTGAATGTTTTACTCTTTCAGATACATTATTCTATTTGATCTCTTAGAAGAAACCCTCACTTTGGTTGTCATAATAGAACAAAAAAAGCAGCAAAATCTACACTCTCCTTCATATAGTACATCTGTAAGATAATCCAAGACTGCTTTCCTCCACATCCTCTAAACTGGAAGAAAATAACCTGGATATTTTCTCTGACTAATTAACAGTATTCACCAAAAAAAAAAACCACAAAAAGACCATAAAAAACCCCAAAACCCAAGTACTTTAGCAGAGCTTTTAGCAGAGCTCTGGAACTCTTGTCTATCCTTCTGTAAAGCATCTGAACAGTGTCCTCATTTCTATGCCACCAGTAACCGTTTTGCTTTTAGCTTTCATTTTCTTTCTTTTTTTTTTTTTAACTTAAAATCTGAACTGAGAGGCTTTTAATACTTCCTACTTAGTTTCTTTAAATAAAAAAATAATGTTAAAAGTGATGCATCACTGACATGCATTAATCATGACTAAAAGCTGTGACCATGGCTACATGAATAAAACAAATACGTTAAGGGTTTCTCTGATGCCCCTTCTTCTTCTTCCTACAGTCTGGATGACTGACTTTTTTTTTTCTTCTTTACTCTAAAGAGGTCACTTGGGGTTCAATTGTGTTAAAGTCATCAGTATTTTTCACAAGCACATACCACAACTCATTGTTTCTTTAGCTCAACTTCTACTAAGAGAAGGTATTTTTCTCCCTTTCTCCGTTGTAGTAGAAGGTTCTTGAATAATTGGCAAAAAGAAGACAGGAGTAGGAAATAAACAGTAGTATTTCACACCACTCTCTCATGATACAGGTATAAGTAATGGTATTCTATTTCAGKACATGCTGTTAACTGCAACACAGCTATGGGAATGTAAGTTCCTTTCTATATTCCTGGAAATTAGAATAAATCTAATCCCTCCCTATGCTTCAACTTAATCACCCCCCCTATGTAGGCTAATAACATTTAGGTAAGTTTACATTGTGGCAAAAGGCCAGTTGCTTATATTTATTACAGAAATAATTAAAATTTGCCAGAACTAGAAATGCAGCATTGAAAAACATTGCAAAGTTCTGTCATGTAGCTATATTTTTCAACAGCCAAATATGATTACCTCAAAAGGATGTGGCACATRTAGACATATACTGTCTTACCCCAAAACAATGAAAACCTGGATAAAGAATGTATTTCCCAGGCCTCTGAATTATATTGAAATCAAGTATTCAGTATAAAGAATAGTAGAAAAATGAATCTGAATTTCCTCATATCTGGGGAATATTATTAGTTTCTTAGTGAAAAACATTAAGGTTTTAGTCACCATACTGCTTGAGGGAAGAATGATCCTCAAAAGGGACTGCCTTTCCAGCTCAGTKTTAGGACACTTACTTGAGACCTATCAGTTTCTGATTCAACCTAACCTGACAGCTAGTACAATTGAATTTCCTTCTCATCCAAGTGGTGGAGCAAATTTTTGACAAGAAATTCCCAAATATGTGGTCAATACAATGGTATGTTTGCAAATAAGTAATATYGTAGTGAAAATTGACATTATCTGAAGAAAAAGCATTTCCAGACTATACTGTCTGACCAGCTGCACAGATCCTCCCTGTCATACTGTATACACAGTTTCTAATCTTGAAAATTCAGGCCTGACTGGAACGTATAAACCAGTTCACTGAGTTGACTGAAGTTACTACTACTTTAAAATCCACTGGACTACCTAGGAGTGCATAATTACTAATTGACTGGAGGAATAAAGCCAATTTCAGTTTTCCTGGGTGTACCTGTTAATTCACTGCTTGCATGTGTGCACTTACAGAACTGGAGACTGAAGTCTCCCACTAAGACACAAAATGTTATTAAATGGGCACTAAATTAGAATCATAGAATCATTTAGCTTGGAAAAGACCTTTAACCATGGGTTAACCCAG
>QVAJ01000025.1:4312420-4342909 GCA_003546035.1 Mixornis gularis | reverse complement strand
CAGAGCGGGACAATCCCCTCCCTTGCYCAGCTGGTGATGCTGTGCCTGATGCCCCCAGGACAGGGTTGGCCCTCCTGGCTGCCAGGGCACTGCTGGCTCATGTTCAACTTTCCATCGATCAGGATCCCAGGTCCCTTTCTGCAGCACTRGTCTCTGATTTCTCACTCACTCCCTAGTCCATACATAAAYCAGGGTTTCCCCATCCCAGGTGCAGAATCCAGCACTTGCCTTTTTTAAGCTTCATAGGGTTAGTGATTGCCCATATCTCTAATTTGTCAAGGTCTCTCTGCCCTTGAGGAAGCCCCCAGCTCTTCCAATTTAGTGTCATTGAGAAAYCTACTTAGTATTTCTTTTTCTTCATGCAAGATGTTAGTCATGTTGAAGAGTAACAGTATGTTATACAGTAAAAGAAAAAAATCCTAAAAATAATCTTTACAACGTTTCAGTGTACCAGTGAATTTTTTTGTCACTTAACCTTGCTTGAAATAATAGGAAGCCATGTAGCAGAAAACTGAATATCCTAATATTCTTACACTTCTTAAAAGGATGTTAATTGCTCATTTATTTCATACATCAAAACCTAGGTGTATGACTTCTTTTTTCCCTAGATAGCTATTCTATGTAATGAATTATAGTTTAGTGCATAAATTATTCATGACCAAGTTTGCCCATATGCAACTTTGCACAGAGAGATTTGAGCAGGTGCAGTTTGGTAAAGTAGGATTTCTCGTCTCAGAATCAGTAGGTGTGCTGACAGAAAGTCATGCATGTGCAAAAATGTCATCAGTTACATTATCTGTGGTTCCCAAACTAGCGTGGTGCCTGCCAGCTTCAGTGTTTTCCTGCCTACTCTACTGGGCACTGTGGACATGTCCTTAGTAGTCTGGATATGCCAGTTGTTAGGATTTTAAACATAAGTCTTATGATAGTTTCTGTTTTCCTGGGAGATCCTGAGGCAAGAATTCAAAGCCCWCATGAAAATCTCAGCCTGCATGTGAAAAAATTTTGCTTGTAATTCTTAAAGGCATGGGGAAAAGCTTTGAAATTTCACTAAAAATGTACCCTAAAGGATAAGAAAACTAAGAGAAATGCAAGCACCCAAATCCATTTTTTTTCCCTTCTAAGTAGTGTAATGTTTAATGACTCTAAAATCTTGAGGTTTTTGTTTTGTTTTTAGGCACTGAGAAAGTTCTTAAAACAAAAGAGAGGAAAAACTGGTAAGGATAGAAGCAACACAGTGGGTATGTTACGCCACATATGGTGTATCCATAGGAAAGCCAAAATTTTTGGGAATATGCAACTTCCAAAGGATGACCTCACTTCACTGCACCAAACAGAGGTACTGATGTGTGCTATGTGTGCCCTTATTACACTCTACATTTTAGAGAGTCCATAGTAAATCTAAACTTCATGATTTCCTGAGCACGGACTCTACATTTCTGCAAACTACTCTTAGCATCCATTACATCTATTATTTCTAGTACCAAAACTTCAYATTTTGAACCTGTCTTTTAACATAAATTTTGTTAAACCAATCATTTGTTTAGCATACCATTACGCCAAAGATGCCTTATGAAAACAGTAAGCAGCCAATGATGTCTTTAGCAGTTAAATGTTTTATTGTGAATTACTCAGGGTATTTAATGCTCTTGATTTCTCTAAACTTATTAGAAGGTATGTTTATCACTTTGTATGATGCCCTTACTACTCTGGTTATATGGTGTTATATTATATGGTGTTATAGCCAAGGTCTGATTTTATACACAGAAAAAAAAAAAAATAAATAGGGTCAAATAGTCTAGCAGACCAGCAATGATGAATGTGAAATTTAAGGAGGAAAACAATGTATATTGGAAGCTTCAATCCCCACTGCCTGAACTSTTCTATGCTGTTGTCACTTAGTAAGTGCCCATTAATAAAAAAAAGTTGTCATAGGGGAAAAAAGGAACATTAAAAACATGATGTTGCCAAGTTAAATTTACTGAACAGGCCAAATTAGACAGAGGCAGTGTCATGAAAAGCTTACCTTCATGCACACACACATAATTAACTGAGACTGCTCCAGTTATATTTTCAGTGACCAGCAGAGCTCAGCCACAGGAACACTACATTGACTCAGGGTAGTCTCAATGTCTGGTTCAGCACAGGAGGTGACTCAGGGTAGTCTCAATGTCTGGTTCAGGACAGGAGGTCAACACTTCCGTGTAACTTGTCCACCTGGGCCTTCTGCATCTTGAAGGATGTCCATGTAGCAACACTTTCCCTAATCTTTCTTACTGGTGGCATTAAATAGCAAGATTATATGTAATCAAAGCATTATCAKACTGTACCTTTCCTTCAGTTTCAGCTATTGTTCTCTGTCACAAATGAGTACTTTAAGATCACTGAAAAAATCACCAGCAAATGTATCAGCAAAAACAGGTTTAATATAAAAGCAATATCATGACAAAATTAATTTGCGAGGTTTGCTCCACTATTTACTAGATGGTTAAAGCACACTGAGGGGRRAAAAAAAWAAATCCAGAGTCAAAAAATCCAAAYTGAAATAAACCCAAAACTATCTATGTGGAGGTCAAGGGGGAAGACAAAAGAATAGGAAAGGGTAAGAATAAAAAGGAGTGTGGACTAAAAGCCCAATAGAATTTAACTAACTTGAGTCAAACAATTTTCCAAAGGATTCATAAAGAATTTACCACATCCTAACAATAACTTAAGTACAGGCTTAACTTACTTACAAATATGAAGTATTTAGGAATCTAGGAGAGCAGCATTCCCAGTACATTTACTGTGGCATATTCACACTCGCATGCACACAGACATGAAGCATCTGCAAAAGGTACCAGTGAAAAATTCCACTCAAATTCAGTGAAATAATCACTTTGGATGCCTTTGCATCTTCTCAACAGGCAAAGGGTTGGACCTTAAGGAGTGGAGGGTATCAGCCCAGGATCCACTGTTGTTTGGTGACCCTCCAAGTAAAAATCTTGCTAGTTCACTAGCTCCAAGACGTCCCACTCACARGGAGGTTGCTGGTCACAGCCTGCTGTGGTCCAGAAGCAAGAATATCTTAAGTAGTCTCATTTTTGGCCACTGTTTATTGACCGTAAGAAAGTTGGCTTAAGCAATTTTTCATCCTGGCTCCAGTTTGAGTCAGTAACTTTCTTTGAAAGTTTAATAACATAAATATTATTCCACTTGAGTGGTTATTCAGGAAAAAAACCAAAACAAGAGGTGTCCAAGGCTATTCATTAAAACAAACAAACAAACAAACAAATAGATGCTTGTTAGCAGAGCATAAGTTCCTGGGAACAGATAGTGTTTCTCATGAGCAGGTGCTGTTCATCAAGGCTGAAGTATAATAAGTATTTCTCAGATCACAGTGTGGAGGGCGGAAGATGGGGGGGGGGCACCTGTTGTCATGTATCATGAATCTGTACAAAGATCCATCACACTCTGTTTTGTTTTCAGTATACTGACATTCACATGTCATTATATTCAATTACTCAACCCTCAACCAAACCAAGGTCATGAACCTCCTGTGTCAGGAGTAAAAGAAACTTTTTTTTTATGTTTTAGCATGCTCATTTATAATTAAATTGAGAAACTTCTTGAAGAATTATTGTGCATATTTTCTCTGTTTTTAGGGAAGAAAATGAACACTATTTAATGGACCACATATTCTGGTGAAGTACATTCTGGTAGCATGACTGACATGAAATATTTCTTGGTCTAGAAAAAGACAAACTCTGATTTCTCAGTYCATTTTTTCCCCACTCCACCACCTCTCCTGCCTTTCATATCAGTTTGGGTATAGCATTAATGAAATATTAATAGTAATTTAAAGTGAAATGACAAACTCTTAGAAGGACCAAATACTCTATCCCTGTTCAGAATGACTYGTTTGTTCTGCCATTTTCCCTGTCAGGTCCCTTAATGTACTCTATTTTCATAACATCAGCTGATTTCCTCTGAAATGTAAGAAAACAAAATAAATTTTTAAAGCCTTCTTATAATTTGTTCTGTTTGGATAAGCAATTTATACTTATTAATCCTTAGAAGACACTGCCATACTCTGACAGGCCTATTCAGATAGTGCTGAGAAACTAAAACTACATTTCCCTTATTTCCTTGGGTCAGATTCTGCTCTCACTAAAAATATGAGTATTCCAGAGAAATAAYGTTGCTTTAACCTCTACTTCCAAGATTTTCCTGCAAAGTACTTGGAGCTACTGATGAGTTAAAAAACTGGACATGATCCAGCAATGGGCACTTGTAGTCCAGAAAGCCAAATGTACTCTAGCCTGTATCACAGCATATGTGGCCAGGAGGCGATTTTTCCCTGCTATRTCCAGCTCCAGGGTCCTCAGCACAGAAAAGACATGGACCTGGTAGAGTGGGTCTGGACGAGGGCCACAAATGTCACAGAATAACAGAATCACAGAATTTCTAGGTTGGAAGAGACCTTCGAGATCATCGAGTCCAACCCAGCCCTAACAYCTCAACTAAACCATGGCACTGAGWGYTACATCCAGTCTTTTTTTAAACACATCCAGGGATGGTGACTCCACCACCTCCCTGGGCAGACCATTCCAGTACTTTATCACTCTTTCCRTGAAAAACTTTTTCCTAATATCCAACCTATATTTCCCTTGATGCAGCTTGAGACTATGTCCTCTTGTTCTGTCAGCTGCTGCCTGGGGAATGTCTGGAGGGACTAAACAGCTTTGCTACAAGGAAAGAGTGACAGAGTTGGGGTTGTTCAGCCTGGAGAAGAGAAGGTTCTGTGGAAGCCTTTATTGCAGCCTTTCAAGCTTAAAGGKGGTCTATAAAAAACTTTTAGGGACAAACTTTTCAGCAGGGCCTACTGCAATAGGAAAAGGGTTAATAATGGTTTTAAACTGAAAAAGGATCAATTTAGACTACATATAAGGAAGAAGGTTTTACAATGAGGGTTATTGTAGCTTGGGAATGGCATTCCCACTTTCCTACCCCTTCCATGCCCATGCTTTTCTTCCCATTCCAAGCCAGGTCCCTTCTTCTCAGAAGTGAGAATCCCTTCTTTCTGACACAAGAAGTGGTACAAAGTAACAACCTAGACATGTCCTCACTGCCATTGCAAAAAGATTAACCCTGTCCTTGTGTGAGACCAGGACAGTGATGAAATACTGGAGCAGGTCGTCCAGAGAGGTGGTTGATGCCCCATCCCTGGAAACATTCTATGTTATGTTGGGTGGGACTCGGAGCAACCTGATCTRTTTGAAGATGTCCCAGCTCTTTGCAGGGSGTTGGACTAGATAACCTTTAAAGATCCATTTCAACCCGAACTAGGCTATGATTTTATGATTTTTCAGGAAAAAAAAATCATGTTTTTGTGGAAACACTGTGTACACAGGGAGCCACAATATATCTAAGTAACTCTTTGGGATTTTCTCGTGTTGCTTATGCTTTTTAATAATGCATGGCATTTAAATAGCTAGAATAATATATCTTTATGCATTTAAACAAAGAAAAAAACCTAAATTGAGTGGTGCAAGACCTTTACACTTTTCATAACCAGAATGATGTTCCACATTGTGACACTTCATGATGCTCAAAAGAGCTGTCACAAAATTAAATTAAGCATGATTGCCACCCACTGTGTTTTCAGAGAAGAGGAATCTTAAAATGTGCTTTAAAGATATTTATTTTGGAGAATGTTTTTAAATATCAGATTCGTGAGCAGCAATATAAAAATAGAAGGATAGGATGGATGGATGGATGGATGGATGGATGGATGGATGGATGGATGGATGGATGGATGGATAAAAATGGATGGGATACATATTCTACATTTTCCAGTGAGTATATAATATTTCCAATTTATGGGATGAATTAAAAGAAGTGATTGCAGGATTACAATTCATGCTTCTTGGAAAAAAGAGAATATTCAATAATTAATTATTAATGTTTTTAATGTATGGATTTTTCCTCTTTTCAACTTTTCCTACTGGTCTTTGCGTCATTTCTAATGTAGCAAGGATTTCTCATTGTCATGTTTATAGAGCCAGGCAACTATCTTGTCTTTGACAGTAAGAGTGAGAGTTGATTGATCCCAACCACCTCATCTTTCTAATTTTAAAAACTGACTTGGAACTATTCTACCCTTCTGGAGATTCTTTAAAATTTTCTGAGTATTAGTAGACAAATCCTAAATCCTCTTTTGAAAATCAGGCTTTTTCAGAGATATCTCAAAAATAGGCTTCCCAGAAACAAAAGAACCCCAAACCACTTCTCATTTTTGAAAATATAGACTGCATCCTGTGGGAAATAGTATTAAAGAAGCTGTTCATCCACAGTCTATAAAATCAATGTGTAAAAAAAGGAAAATCCTGTGCTGGTCAAGAATAAAGAAAATGTAATAAATTAAACAGTTAAACTTTCTTTTCTGTATCCCACAGTGTGAGATGGTTTCTTATCTTTACCTGAAGGCCACTTTGCACATGCTCTTTTGTACCTGGACTTTGAGAAAAGGATGGYAGTCTGAAAAATATAAGACATACTTCCAATGCATTGAACATGACTCTTACCATGCTTCTGTCTTAGAAGATGCAAAGGTTTACAAATTAAAAAAAATATTTATTTTAATGTATTTTATTATAAACTTAGGTGGTATTCCTAACCYGTCCACATCCAGTTATTTTTACAGTTATTTCTGTAAAACAAAATGCTCTATTCACAAAAGAATTGCCCTAGTCCAAACTTGAATTTAGTCTGCTTTTTCAGAGTTTTTTTTTAAGCGTGCACTTAAATGGAATTTGCATTCTAAAACATATCGTAGTCATGCGGTGACTTTTCTGCCATGCMGGGATAGTAGGCAAAGACAAAAGGAAAGGGAGAGAATTAGACATTATATAGAGTAGCTTGTAAACTAATAAAAACTATTATTTATAACCTAAATAGAGATGACATTTCAAAAATTTGAGTATACTGGGAATGAAGGTCAGAGGAATTAGAAGCTTAGAGTATTTGCACATGACTAATGCCAGTTTTTTGTAGTGCCACCATCGTATATGCTGCAGTTTTTCCACTGTTCATATCTACTTCCTACAGGTTTAAAAACTAGGSACTGAGAAGCCTCTCCTTAAGACCAAAACATGTAATCAGGACTTTGGTATGGAAGAAAGACACAAATACATACACTTGCTACCCCCAAATATATATTTTTTTTTAAGGAATACAGAAATGTTCACATACTGTTCAGCTATTACCAATATGGTATCCCTTGCAGAAACAAAAGGGGAAAAAAAATATAAAATAAAGCACAAGACTTCTTCTATCAACATTTCTTGTTTCTTCTCTGCAAAGCCAGCAGAAGAAACTGTTGCTTGGTCATTTTACTATCCTGAGGCAAAAAGAAGATAATTACAATACAAAATTCCTAACCTCTCAACAYTGTAAGAAATTACTCATTACTTTTCCTTCTTGAATTCAACTGCCCTTTCCAGCTACCAGCAGAGAGGTGATCAGGAAAATGTATCTCAAAGAGAATTCTTAGCTCTTGATTCTGCTCAAATAATCTATAAAAATGCAAAATTGAAATCAGAACAGAAGAGTTTATTAGAATAGACCCAAAGTTTTATGCAGCTACTCAATGATCTTCTAAAATGTCAGAAAATCATCACACCAACCTACCCCTCTTCCAGTTCTTCTCCTCAATTGGTGCTAAAGTAACCATTCCCTCTCCCTCTATTTTAATTTTGTATTTCTCCATTATTTTCAACTCTGGATTAGCAAGTAATTCACAGTATATAGGGCCCATGCTTTCTTTCAGTTTAAATATCAAATCTGGATTTTGTAAACACCTCTATTAGTGTTGACATTACATTTTAATTAACAGGCAAAGCTAGCTCTTTGTTTGTTGAAAACAAACCACAGTGCTTTATCTATCATGTAGACTCATCTTGTTCCAAGTACATACTGATAACAAGTACAAATACATTCATTATTGTTAACACAAAGTAAAATTCATTATCATGTTTTACTCTAATTCCACCCCTGTTCCTTTTATATTATTAAAACACATACAATTCAAGGCATAGGAATGACTTTACATCTTTATTACAATGTATCTTTTAAGGCAGTAAGTTTCTCAGGCTTTCAGTAAAAGTAGATGGACATTTTTCATATCAGTTAGCTTCATCTTTAAATCAAAGTCCCATAGAATTAGGCATAATAAGAACTGTCCATCCTAGGGTGTTGGATTGGGTTTTCTTTCCAAAAGTAAAAAGTGATCCAAGGATGCCCTGAACACAGAGCAATAATACACCTGCATATGCAAACAGAATCACAAAACCACAGAATTGCGAAGTTTGAACAGACCTCTGGAGATTTTTCAGTCCAAGCCCTTCCTCAAYGGAAGGACAACTAAGGCAAGTTGCTCAGGGCTGTGTCCTCAGTAACTACATGCATGGAGACTCCACAAACCCTCTAGCTCCCCGCTCTAGTGTTTGACCATCTCCAGAGTGGTAGACTTTTCCATTATTTCTAATTGGAATTTCCCATGTTGCAACTCATCTTTTTACTTCAACCCAGATCTTTAACCAGGTCCATTAAAAGCTTATCTAGGAAGTGTCTAAATATAGGGACATAGGTCAACGGTGGTGTCCTGGTTCCAGCCAGGACAGGGTTAATTTTTGCAGTAGCAAGGAAGGGGCATGTCTAGGACCTGGAAGTTATTCTGTACCACCTCATACAATTTCTRGGGTAAGGGGAAAGGGACTCTCTCCAGGAAAGAAGCAGTTCTGGTCTGGCAGACGATATGCAGCAAAGGGAGACATCCAGTACTGTCTACTGTCAGGGGTCTCTGTCTGAATTGATCTTCCCTGCATCCTTTGTCGTTCGTATTGTTGCTGTTACTGCTTTTTCTTCGTATCTCATTAGTGTTTCGAGTAAATTGTTCTCATGTCAACCCATGACCTGTACCTTTTGTACTTCCAATTCTCCTCTCCAGTCTACTGCAGGGAGGAGGGGAAGGACAAATCTGGGGAGCGAGACAGCAGTGTGTGGTTTGGAGAGTCTTGATGGGAGCATTAATTTGGGGAGTACCATTCCTAAATMACAAGAGGTGCAGAAGGAAGCATCCTACTTCATAGCAGGATAGGTAGCTTTTTTTTTTTTTTTTTTTTTTTTTAATGTGATTTGCACTTTGATTTTTCTTCAGACTTCTTGAGGATTGATCCATATTACCATGGAGCTTTTTTTATATATACACAGAATAATGTTTTCACCCATTTTAAATTTTTAATAACTACATTATAAAAAGATTTAATTGATCTTTTACTGAAGATGCCTCTGTATTTGCAGTGCTTAATCATAGCCAGATGAGAGCCAGGAAATAATATGAAATGTGAATAACAAGCAAAACCATGATCCTTTTTAAGAAAAATTGAGATGTTTCCTAGCATGACTAAATATACTCAAGAACTGTATTCATTCAGTGTTTTTATGCAAATTAAGTAATATTTATTTGCTATCATATTTCCATTGCCAATCAAAACAAGAAAAATATTAAAAGGAAGCATGGATAATCACTGATAAGAAATTATATAATAATAAGGAACTAATTATCACTTTCCAGATTTGAGTTTACAGCTTCACATACTGACATAATATTGATAATTATTCAGAGGAACTGTACTCCATTTCATGGGGTCTGTAGCCTTATTATATTTTGTTGTAAAAATTCTGTCTGGAATAGGGATTTTGATTTTAAATGAGGTTTTTAAATGCTAATAGTTTCAAGGACGTGCCATTTTGTGCATTTATTTTTCACAATGAAAAGGATTTTTCTGAAAATGAGACTTCAAAGACTCCCTTACAACTTAGCCAGACCCTGAGTTCATGGAAAAATGTTCTTCTGGTAAATTCCTCTACCCCATGTGAGGACAGTCTTAGGCCTTGCATTCCATATTTGCAGAAAGGAAGAAACATGCAATTGACAGCATAAACCAATACACATTCATAAAATACCTACATATCACAGCATGAATAAATAGGTGGGCTAACAGTAAAATGCCTATCTTTCTTCTCCATTAGCAATAAAAACTTAGCAACTGGTAAACATCCTCCTTTCTGAAGTGTCCTTGAAAGTGTCACAGAGATTAAAGTAACTCATCTCTTCAGAGAAAGACCCAACACASCACAGGTACACTTCTGCCTATTGGATTGAATTTGTAAAGACTAGAGGAACAATCAGATTTTAAGGAGTTTGACAGATGAGCTCCTGTGAAGGGTACATTGGCTATTTGCTTTAATAACAAGAGCAGTTAATCTTTAGCTTTAAGAGGATATACTTTTTTTTTTTTTTTTACAGATTTTGGGTATCATATTTTATTGCCTCTTGAATTTGATATAGTATGCTTCAGTTGACCTAGCAAAATAGCTTGAAAGCTCTGCCCAGCAATAAGTGCCTGCACCTGAATTACACGGTCCCATTTAGATGGTCCTCTTTACAAAAAGCATTGCTAACTGCATTAATTGTGAAGAAAGGGTCATTTTGCTTCATTTTAGAGACAGCTTAGCACATGCCATTTGCAATGCCCTCAAATTAATTCTTAATACAGCAAAGATTTTGCAGGAATATTCATAGAAGCAATGATTCATAAATATGGCACTTATTTTTATAGAGTCACTTTTTGGAAAGGAATTGTATTTTAGACTGCTAAAGAGAACTCAAGGACTATGATCTACCAATTAAGCTGGGGTGAGAATTTGTCACTCGTATTGATACCCTGTTTGAACTTAGCCAAATCACTTACAGTCTGTCCTTCAAAGTACTCACTTTGAAAATACGTATAACAATATTTTTGTTAGCTAACAATCTTAGCTGTTCCACAAAGGTTTTGTAATTCTTATTTAATTCATTTTAATTCATAAAGCAGTTTTGATGTCATCACAAGAGAAATCACTGTAATCATTGTAAAAGTGCAAAATAATTTTAGCTGAAGTATACACATTTTCATAGGATGTATCTCTATAAAAAGTAAGTTTGATGAAATGAATACTAACCATTGACATTTAATAAGTCAGGAAGTGTATATGAATATTTATGACAGAAATGTACCAACAAAGAGACATCTTTGAAGCTGTCAATTCATTTCTCTGTAGACAACACCCAAGCAAACGTCAAATCAACTGTTAAGCCMAGGTCCTCACTTGGCAAGTTTATTTAAAGGGGCTTAGGCTGTTTTTTATACCCTGAGACAGGTGCAAAARAGAAACCCAACAATGTACTCAGGAAATCAAACAAGAAACTTCTATCAGCAAACTTTAGATGATCAGGACCTGGCAAAATTTAAAGCAAACATTCCATCAAAATAAAGCATTTCACAAAGCATTGACCTAGCAAACTGTAACCCATGAAAYGTTAAATTACCTAGAAATCAAGAAGAGGAAATCAGGAGAAGAAAAACAGAGAAAGAGAGAAAATAAAAAAGGAAAAAAAAAATAAATAAAAGAAGAGAGAGAGAGAAAAGTAAGATATAGCTTCCACCCTTGGAACCAGCATGGTCTCAGCTGCCATAAAACCCACAGACAATAGTAATGTGACCATATGCATCTTTGTGCAAGGTTTTTACCTGTTCTGGCCTCCTCTGGCCACACCCCCAGGTGGGGCTGGCAGTCTGATAGCCACTCTGGGGCCAGACTGGCACTCCAGGGGCAGGGTGTGGGACATTTCTCCTGGTGTGCCAGTGACTGACAGCTGGACTAGATGGCTCCAAAGGGGACAGGGTGTGCAGCACCATCTCACTTTCAGAGAACTTTCCCTGACCTGTCTCACACAAACACTTTGGCTGGCTTAAACCAGTAAGCGCTTTTCTCAGTCTCTCACATTAACAAATAATTAACTTGATAGAATACGTACCTTAGTAAAATGACACTTTTCTTTGAGGGGAGAAAAGAAACAGAATTGATTAAGTATTTTCAAGTACAGCYCTTTTAATATAACTGCATATTTTACACTCATATTAACTAAAGTTTAAATTAGCTGGACTGGAGCAAATTATGTAAGAAAAGATGACTTTTAAGGCATTAGCATAAAATCAGTCAATTTAATGAAAGGAATCCAGATAATTCAATATTATTCTTTTTATTTCTTCTTAACCTTGTTAGCTTTTCTAAGGGTAAAATACCCTGAACTTTCTCAAATCAGCTACTCAATTTCAAAAGATCCTAAGATTTTCTTTTGGCAGTCATTATAAGTTAGGCTGCCAACAGTAAGACCTAAATAAGCTCAGGAATTCTAAAGGCATTATCAGATGTCAGGCATTCTGTACTTAATTGAGCTCAAATCCTTATAAAATTTAGACCAGCAGTATATTCCAAACAGTCAAATATATCCCAATATTTAATTAATCCTGGATTTACTTAAGCAAATCCACTACATAAGAAAAGAAAACAAATCAGTAATTTGACCACTGTGGACTTGAAAGTACTTGATTTATTAGATTTTTTTTTTTTTTAACATGGTCTATAACTGAAGCTTACATAATATTACAGACTACCTTTTATTATGAAGCCCAAAAGAACCTCCTCTTTCTGTCTCAGATACAGCAGAATTATATCTTCAAAGATTTTCCAAACGACAAACTTGTTTCAGTGTTAGTGACACATCCTCAAACAAATACAAAAGAGAAGAAACTCCTGCCACAGAAAAACAATGTTAAGATGATGAGTAGGAGACAGGCTGAGATATTTCTCTGGTAAGAGTGAAAGACAATACTTCTGGAGAATCAAGGATAAGCATGTTTTGCCTCAGACTAAGTATTGTGACAGGAAAGTTGTGATTGGAAGAGATGATCCTTCGGAAGTGGGGAAACGCTGAGCCAACTTCCTTTCCCACCCTGAGACTCATGCTTAATCATCCCTCCTTTCCCACCGTGAGACTCATGCTTAATCATCCCTCCTGTCCTTACCTGACTCATTTCCTGAAGGACTTTAAACCCCTTGCTGTACATCTATGAATGCAATGGTTTGAAAAAAGTACTTTATCAGGTTAACTATAAAAGGAGGTGGATTAGTCCCATCTCCTTTTTTTCCTCTTTCGTTGTCTCGCTACTGCAGTTSTGGAGCATCCTTGAGGCAAGACTAATGCAAGATATAAAGATTGGTAAAGATCTTTCTTCCCTTTTTCCCTTTTCTACTTTTATTTCCCTCCTCCCTTGCTTTGTCTGGGCAAAGTGCACCTATAATATTCTACCCTGCACACTCTATTGAGGTCAGTTGTGAGGATTTCAGGCTTGTTGAAGTCTGTTTTGATAATTAAGGACATGTTAGCCAGAACATTTGAGACTAAATAGGGTGCTGGCTGCTGGAGTTATGACGATTGCACAGTAAAGCATAAGAACTCCCTAACACAGGACTGGTGTCTTTGTTCACCAGCCTGACAGGAATTTACAAGGAGCATCATGCTCCCTACTGGTTGCTTGTGACAWGGAAGAAAGTCAGCAGCAGTGACCAAGGATGGAGAATTACTTTTTTACATCTTTCGTTTTGTAATTGAGTTTGGGCTTGTATTGTCATCTAACTGCTTCTGACAACCTGCCAAAATGGAGATGGCAAGGTCTTACAATAAATTGCTACAGAAATCATCCTTCATCTGCTCAGTTCAATKCCACAGCAACTTTTGACATATACTTTTAGAATATACCCCTCTGATCGTTAAGTTTTCCTAAACAGCTGAGATAACCGTAACAATTTCATTAAATAAATAAATAAACAAGCCAAAGAGAAGACAAGAAAAAAACAKCTTTTTCAAACCACAAATAGATATGGAATTGAAAGCTACAGACAAATCACTGCCTATGASTCTTAATATTGTCTCTGTGTATTAAGAGTGCACAAAACACCTAGGAATCCTATTTTTCACCTTACAACAGAACAGAGTTATTCACGTTACATGTGCCATAGGCAATCCAAATAAAAGAAGTCCTGGCTGGAGAGCTTGTTTGAAATTACTGCACAGTAATCAAGTAATTGCAGTGTCTACTACAAAGGCAATCTCCGGATGCAACTCTTAGCAGTAAACATCTCAAAATTCTCTCAGTTGGAGTCCAGTCCAAAGCAGGGYTGATTATTCTTGTTTGTTCTCTTTGTTGTTCACTGATAAAGAAAATGCATCTGTTTTCATCCCTGATTTTGATATTGTTGCTCACCCAGTACTACCACACTACAGGAAAATACAAAGATGAGAATAAACACCTTCCAGTGATTTGGATTACTCTTCTCAGGMTGGATAAATTTTGCATTAAGCAATAATGCTTCTTTTACTACAGAATTCTTATTTAAAGAAGCTTTTTTACACTTTTAATCATGGTTTTTGAAGCTGAAATRTTTTGTATCATATGAGAGATTGATTTTAGTTGCTACTCACCACTCCATACCTACTCTTTGCTTGAAGTTTGTTTTTTTTTTAATTAGCCAACTCATTCATACACAGATTTACACCTTCAAGATGGTAGAAAAATAAGTTGGAGTACAGGACACATGCTATAATCCAGAATTTAAAATCATGATCCCCAGAGATACTTGTTGTTAGYTTGTTTTCCTGAAATTTTGCTTAACTCAAACTTTTGTAATAGAAATAAACTTTTCTATTTATAGCTTCTAAAATAAACACCRTATCGATGAAAAATGTAAAAGATTAAGGTGAGCTACCCAATCAACTATGTACACTAACTAAAAATCATACTTGAGACTTTTATCATTCTTCATGCTTCTCAGTTTCTATTCTATTTCTTTTATGGCCTTTTTCCCCCTCAAATCCTGTCATTCTCTCCTCTGTATTCACTAAGTGTTTTTTAACTCAAGCAACAGACAAGGGCTTCCACAGACAAATCAAAGATATTTTCCATGTCTGTTCATTTACTGCATAAATTTCAGCATGCAGATACCTTTCAACTGAATATTTTAAATTATTTTCACCTGTATTTTCAGCATGTGTTTAATGAAACAGTGAGTGGGGCTGGAAAGGTACAGATGGGCAATTAAAACTAGGAAAAAAGCAGCTGCCCTACAGAGGGACACTGAAAAGGTTCATACTTTTGGATCTGTGAATGAGAAGGCTGAGGGGAGATGGAGGCTGATGACGCCATGAGTGCAATGGAAAAAGAGAGAGCTGAACTATGACCAAATCTCAATAAAACCACTAAGAAATTGTTTTAAAACAGATACCAAGTTTTTCTTCAAGCAGTGAGTAACTTTGGATTAGTAACTAGTCRCACAAGGAATAGTAGTAGCAGATAGTACTATGAGGTTTAAAAAATATAAGACAAAATCAGGCAMAATGGGTCTATTAAAATGTACTAAATAGAACAGGCAACACTTGTGGATCCTGGGGTACCAGAGAGAAAATGTTGATTTGTTCATGTGGTTTAAACCAAATGAGAATCAAAGTCATGCATTGATTTATTAATGATATGTAATTAATCAGAAATCAWTGAACAGTCAATCACGACAACAGATAAACCACAACACTGGATACCTACAAAATGCATTTACATTCCTTACCTCAGAAATTGCGACCAGATAAAAATTTCTACTTCTCCTTAGCAGAAGAGGCAASTAATTAAAGAAAATACACAGCTGAATGTTTTAAGTAGATTCTTTACAAATTCTGTATTGAGKAATGTGCACTGTCATAAGCAGTTTTTCATCCTGGCACACCAAAAGTGCATATTGAAGCTATCCATATATCCATCYGAAAAAGGCAGTTATGTTTTGAGTTCTATTTGAGGTTGGGTATCCAGGGTTTTTTTTACAATGATGCATATTTAAAAATGCAAGTTAAGATATATTTAATTAAAATTATCTCAAAAAAAAGTTTAAATGGTCCGCTTTAGCTTAGAAAGTCTAAACAATTAAAGACATTAAAAAGGTAAAGCACTCATAAATGGTAACTGAAACTGTCTATYTTTAAGTTGCAGCAAAAAATATATGCAAGAGCTAGTGCATATGGCATGAAACAAAAAGTTCCACAACTTCAAAGATACTGATCCTATCTTCTTCTGAAATTTATTTTTTTCTTTGTCACTCTGCTTATATAAAGAAATTAATTTGGAATTTAGAGTACTAGCTATTTTGTTTTATTCACAATATGAAAACACAATATTTAAATACAATATGAAAAGACATAAAATTGTGTCAGCAATGTATCCCAAAACAAGAGATAAAAATACACCAAAATTAGCCTTAGAACATGGAACAAGACTAGAAACTGCAAAAGAAAATACTAACTAGAAAAATCTGATAAACTGAAAAAGCAATTGTACTAYGGTGTGATGAAAGTTAGAACTCAAAGAAAACAGTGAGTCTTTGATTTCAAATCTATTAGATCAATGGCACTGCTGCAAATGAAATCAATGCTTACATGGCAGGTTTATGTAAAGTATTAACCTTCTAGGTGTAAAAAAACACCTTAATTCCAAACTCATGWACAAGGCTTCCAATCTGATTTCATTTTTGTGCCTGAAAACTGCAAATAAGAAAATGACTATGTCGTAACAACACCAATACASAAAGAATATAAATTCCAGTTTGCACTTTCATATTTTTAATGAGCAAGATATGTTTCATAACTATTATTTAAATTAATGTTTGCGCTAAAAAGTTCCATTAGCTTGGAGAAAAGATGCATAAATTGCAAACTTGCTCACAAGCAGCTCTACCAAAGCTATCCCAGCTCTGCTAGAGGTTACAGCCTATTAGAAAGGCCTGTCAGTCTTGCAAGTSTTGATGCTTCAGCCACTTACAAATAATAAAATGCTGTAAAATTGCTTTTGTCTCTTGATACTTTATTATTCTTCTAGCTAACTTCACTCTCCCATCCACTTCCCTCCTCTCTCCCCTTCCCTCCATTATCCCMTCRTTTTCTCTCCCTTCCCCTYTCCCTCCCCTTTCCTGTCCCCTCTACACTATTTTTGCACCAGATACAGCCAAAAAAARGTTTATTTGAAAGAAAATGGGACTGTCCATAACACAGTGTTGCAAAAGAGCACATACATTTAGTGCACTCTCTTTCGGAGCATCATACACCCTCCAAAACTCAAGTACCTCCCAAGGCTAGGTAGAAATATATTTTTAAAATCCCTGCTTTTGTGAGTGTTTAGAATATCATTCCCTCCAAAAGCTAAACCTGTCCTGTGTTCAAGAGAAATCTCATTAGTTTCAACTTATATCTTCTCTTATGGTCAATGGAAATCCAAATGTTAAAGTTTTTACTATCTTAGGGCTTTGCTAGATTGCAAAAGGGAATCTAACAACTGAAACAAGGATTTGGATTCTCAGTAGTATAGGCAGCAGCTGGTTCAAGGCCTCAGAAAACTCTGAAATCTTGTAATTAAAAAGAAAAATAGATCTGACCTCCTGTTTTCTTTCTATATAGCACAGACCTTCTTAATACATGCATGTCTACGAGCAATTTTATTTTCTTAATGTTGGAAGTACACTGAATGATGTGGAAGTTTGCTTGTGAGAAGATTAAATTGCTTTAAAAATATTGGATTTTTAGATGTAAGTAGTGTTGAATAACATTGTAGCATATTGCGAGCTAAGAATAAAATTGAATTAGCTAGGTGTGTATGCCCAATTGGAAAGAGTCAATGCTGCATTTTAAAACAAAGTCTTATGTTTACTTCAGATGAYCACGGTTTCACAGAGGTGTAGAAAGCAGAAAAAGAGAGCCTGTGCTCATAAATAAATTACAAAGACATTAAAAAAAAAAAGAAAAAAACAAACAAGCCAAAGAAAACAAAACAAACAAAAAACCCCAAACCAAAACAAAAAACAAACAAACAAACAAAAAACCCCAAACCCATGAAACTTGTAAAAAATCAGATTTAGATAAATTCAAGAACTATACTGATATTCTAGATGTGTAGATGTTTCTGTACCCAGGATGAACTTGTTCTTGCCAGAGTGGGAGGTTATGGTCAGCAAACAGGTAATTCTTTGGAGGCTGATAACTGAATAACTTTGTCTCCCTTTATCCCGCAGACATTTATTTATCACAGAGGGATAGAACGTAAGGAAACAGACACAGGAGCAGGAAATGGGTGTGTTGCTATCCTGCACGGAAGTCTAGTGTGTGTCTGTAAGCATGTGGGGCGATCCCAGGGTTCAGTCACTTTGCCATCACCACTCCAGTCCSTCGTGAGAGACTTTCCAGGGAGCATAGAAAACAGTAGTGTCAGGGCCAGTCTCCCCTGAGCTCACAGAGTCMGTCTTGGAGGCCTCACCTCCTGTCTCAGCTCCAGAAGTAGCATTAAACAAGCATCTCCAAAGGAAAGCAAATGCCAGAATCAAGCAAGAAARCAAATGCCCTCTTGCATAACATCAGATGTGTTTGCCTCAGGTAGCATTGGCATGTAACCCTCCAGTGACATGTATTTTGAGGAARAAGTTTTCTCTGCTATTTCCTTTAGCCTACATGGTGGCCCTGCTGCTAAACATTGCTGCCAGAGTAACTTGCCCATTACTCATTTTGTCTGAATTTTGAGTCTCTTCAAGAATGAGATTCACAACACAAAAAMCCCTGTTCTGTGGAAAGAGTAAAATTACATCTTTCATGCTACAACTGGCTCATTGCACATACCCAGCTGCTTGTACAGCTGAGAATCTGTCTTGACTCATGTGGCCCTTGCAATGAAAGAGTTGAAATGCAGGCTTACTAAACAGGCTTCCAAGCCAACCGAGAAACTTAAATACCAATTTCTTATATTTACTTTATAATCTCATGATTTATAACTTTATTTCAGGACTTTGAATATTTCAGAGGGCTCAGCTTTCTTACTCCAGGGCAACATTGTGGTAATCAGACTTGCCAGGTCTTTCTATACAGGAATTTCAAAGAAACGAAAGGTACAAATTCAAATTCAGAGACAGAAAGGATGTGGGTGTGAGAAGCAGAAAAGGGAAAAGTGAATAAATCTTCTTTTTCCACACTTTCTGAATTTTCATAGTCATTTGCTAACTTCAGCAATGTAAGCAGGAAGGTTTAGGAAGGAAAAGTATTTAAAGCCAGTTTGGAAATTTGAGTCTAGTGGAAGGTACACTTATCCATGTCAGGGAGGTTGGAACTAGATATTTGAGGTCCCTTCCAACCCAAACCATTCTATGAGTCTATGAAAAGAATGGTAATAACCATAACCCATGTCTGGACAGTTTCGTTTCCTTTTCTACATTTTCACAGGAACGGCAGAGAAGAGGGGCTCTTCCTAAGATGGATATCTGAAAAAGCAATTGCAAAAGAGCAATGGCTTCCTCACTATGTACACCACAGGGATCATATGTTTTGCATTCACAGGGTCCAAAATAKTATGTTCAGACTTCAGCTCCAAGGGTGGTATGGATGGTCAACAGATTTGCTCAAGAAATCAGGCTTGGTGGCACCTTGTACTTGCACCTCAGGTGCTTGCAAAATGGGCCTCCACTTGACTGCCCTGGGAAGGCATCTGGGATACCTGTAAGGAGTTTTTCAGGATACAAGAAGGGATTTTTCACTTATGCTGCAGTGTGGTCTGGGAGAGCTGAAAGGCTCCAGGGGTGTCCTTGCTGTGTTTAGGGTGCTCAGGGTCAGCACTGCAGAGCAGAACTGGCAGCTACAAGTGCTAAGCAGGGGCCTGGGAGGATGGGTGAGAGGACACATCCTACAGCACAGAGAAATTGTGTCATCTGGAGGGAGGGAAATGGCTTTGTGTGCCACTGTTGGCACTGAGAGGGGTTTCCATCCCCCTTTTCTCAGAGGAAAGCATGGATTTTCAGCTTTTCATAAAAAAAAAAATCCATTAAGTGATTTAGAGGGGGAAAAGGTGATGCTTTGAGGAGAAAAGCTGAAGYAATTTGTAGGTAACAAAATGAGCATTTTTGGAGGAAAAATTGAGGTATATTAGAGATTCCATAGGTCACATTTCAGGGGGAAGATGARGTAAATTAGAGGGGAAATGAGCTTACTGAGGAACAAGCTGAGGAAACTTGGAATAAAATTAGCTTTTTGAGGAAAAAGGTGACAAAAATTAGAGAGAAGAGAGGTAATATTTTGGAGTGGAAGTCTGAGGTATTTGTAACAAAATGAGCTTTTTTGAGGGGAGGAAATATGAGGTAATGTGAAAGAGTGAGAATATTTTAGAGAAGGTTTAAAGTATTTTGTAAGGACATGCTAGGAGATGAAACCTGAGAGGACGCAGTTTTTGAGGAACGTACATGGTACATTTGAACATATGTGGCAAGAATTTTGGAGAGCAAGATTTAGGCTTCCTGAAGGAGTCATCAATATTGTAGAAAATAAAATCTGAAGTAACTGAGGGGAYTGAGCAAGCACCAGGGAAGAGAGCTGTCACTGATAGGAGTAGTGTTGAGGTTACTGATCAGGAATAAGGTGAGCATTTCGGAGGGTGGAAGCTGGGATACATCAGGGAATGTATTAATAGTGATGTGGCAAGATGTGGAAAAGAGGAAGCTATAAGGAGGCCACGCTGAACAATCTGTCTCTGTGAGGTCAATCTGGCTCTAGGGTGCTGAAGGATATCCAGCAAAATGCATTTTCAGACTCTGTTCCATATGTACCAGCCTTCCTACCCTACTTGGCTGTAGCACATGCCAATCAAATTGCACTGAACTTGTTATTTTTACCCTTGCAACAGCTGTTCTTTCAGTGGTGAGGCAAATTACATGTTTGACTAAGGACTACCACAAGGAAACTCAAGGATCATAGTTTTTTGCCCCCAAACTCTCTTCAGACTCAAGTCTGAAGTCTAGATGGGAATCTGATGATGTTGCAGAGTACAGAACATGTGTTGTGGTTCTGCAGGTCTAATGGAGGGAGGGAAAGAGKGAAGGAGGTTTCAAGTCTAAGTTTGGTGATATTGCACTTTGCTAGACATGAGTTGATAAAGTCAGGATGTGAGTSAGCAAGTGAGTTCAGTCCCATGGGGCTGAAATAGGGGTTTGGGCTGTGAGCAGGATGAGGAGAGCCTTGTGAGGGGTTTAAATTTAGTCCCATGTCATGGGATCAGACTGAAAAGTTATGGATTTCTCCATGCAAGATGCTGTTGAAGATTAATTTCAAGAAAATACAGAGTGCATTCTTGGGATTGGAGCTTAGATGCTTTTATATGTCACAGACAACTTTTTTTCAGGAGGCAGTTGCATCTTACTACCTCAAAAAGGATTTAGGATTTAGATTTACAATGYAACTTGTAAAAGTAATGACTTGGTGTACATTGGGAATACAGAACTTCAGACACTTAAAACGATGGGATAACACCAACTGGCAGAGAATAAGTACTTTTTCAAAAGTCTCAAAAGTCAATACAATTATTAAGGTATATAAAATACTTAGATCTGTATGGAATAACTAAATCAGTTTATGCAGTTGATTGTGATTTAATACTACAAACTGTTGTACGGTTTTCAATTTGTAAAAGAGGGAGATGCAAATTGTGTGTTTGGCTTTTTAAAGACTACATAACTTTGATACTGGTAAACATTATTGGTTAAGTAAGATGAGGTGTAGGTGYCCACATTAACTTTTTACACTGTTATGATTATTTTGTGCTCTTACGTTGGTTATAAACACTTTCTTTAAGGACCTCAAATGCTGCATCACCCATTTCAAGGAGAATTAAGTAACATCAGTATCACTTTTACTTCACTGGATGAACATCAGATTTGGAGTTAATTACACTGACTCATGTCTCTTGATCTTTCAAATATCAATATGTCAATATGAGGGCAACTGACACATCCATCTATGCTGGACTTATAGAAGACCAGCAGGTCTCAAGAACAGGTACTGCAACTGTAGAGGGATAAACTAGCTTAGCTGAAATAGCATCAGACTTTCATGCCTAGACAATTGAAGATCACTACATTCTAACAAAAAATGGTTCCCTCCTTGTTACTCTTGTCTTTTGTCACTATCTAATGAACAAAAGGAAAAAAAGTCAACTGTTTTTAGTAATTATAATAATCACCTTATTTTTCTTCAGATGTTGTTTTCATCTTGGGCCTCATAAAAATAATGCTCAGCTGTAAAGAAATAAAAAATAGATAATTATTGAAAAACACATAATCATTTAATAACAACTCAAATGCTGGACTACCATGAGGGAAAGGCAATAGTTTGGAATGATCCAAATTTGTTCAGTAACGATTYAACTTCTGTTGTGCCTCAAGAGAAAAATCTGAGACTGTATTTATCCTGAGTTTTAAGTCAAACAGAAGTAAATTATTTTTTAATATAAAATTAGTAGTTCTCTTTCTGATGAGGCACTCCTAGAAATCCACTGCATTAAATATTTTCAATCTGACTTTCTCTAAAATACTCTGGGGAATGTGTACAGAGTATCCCTTATTCATGCAGAAATTAAGTAGAAAATAAGCAGGAAGAACTTTAGGATAATRGTCTAAGCAGAAATAGAGTCAGCAGCTTTTGAAAGCAATCCTGACACTTTTTCTTTCTGATGCACAACATTTTGGTCCCAACCCTATAGTGGGATTCTGCCATTCACRTGAGGGTCTTCCCCTCCTTCTCTGTCAAAAAATGTCAAAAAAAAGACAGTCAGGTGTCAAAAGAGAAATCCAGCACCTGGGGAAAGAAAAGCTTGGTCCCTCACTGGCACATTATTGCTGCTTTTGCTGAGTTCATGGAGGCCCATCTGAAATGCTGGCATCCACCTTTCTGTTCTATCAGTCACTCTTAGGACACTAACAAAACAAAGGTAATTTTAATGCTGCTTTGTAGCACTCAAATGTTCAGAAAAGGCAACAACYGGGCCTGGCCATTGCTCCAGGGTGGGATGGGGTCTCTGAGGTGGTTTCTGCCAAAGCCTGTCTTGGCTCCCTCTCAGCTGCCTCCAGAAGTCCCCACCCGACATCATCGTCCTCAGTCTTGTGTCCACAGAATTCCTTTTAGCCATAATCTTAATCTGCTTCCTTCTTTTTTGTGTTTATTTTTTTCATCATTAATTCCCAGCTGAAGTTTGGCCATCTTCACCCTCAAGTTATTATTAGACTTTTCCCCAGGCACAGTAACTATTGGTACACAAGGAGATATTGTTTGTCATTCAGCAATAACCCAGGYTGGTTTTACCTGAGCTGAGGATAAACAGGCTACCCAATACTTGCATGGTCCAGAGAAAACAGGTTTTACCACAGCAAAACCTAGCCAGGTTAAGCCAAACCTGGGCAGGTACCAAGACCATTCACCAGGGACAGGTTTCTGACAATTGCAAATGATACTGGGTTCTGTTTCCTTGATCACATACCTTATACAATCTATTCCTTGTATGAAACCTTAAAAATAACACTACTGATGTGTCCTAGTAGCAGTGCTGCTACATGTCAGCTGTTGTTGCACTGCAAAGCCTGGGAGCCGTTTTAAGCAGCAACATCAAAGTGTTCAGGCATGGTCCAAAGCCCATATCAAATACTTCCTGCATGAAAGAAATCCATACTAGAATAGACCTAAAGAAGTAGAGAAGTCCTAAAGGGGACCAAGATAGATGTTCATGGAAGGAAACTCTCTCCAGCTTTTTCRAGAAAGTTGTAATAAAAGAAGAAAGGGGCTGAGTCTCTTAAAGTCTAGTAGGCAGCCAAAGCATTCTAGTCCTAKTCTTGTTCTTTATTTTCCCTTTCTAGTACCTCATGTCTCTTCTCTTCCATGCACAGTATTCTATTTTTAATGCAATACTTCCATGGTTTGGCAAGCGATCTGAGAAAAGCAGGAATAGCATGTTAGAAATGAGATTACATATTGCCAGGGCAGAATCCTCCAGCAGCAGTGACAGTGTGTCTCGTTATGGCAGTTTTTAAAGAGCACTAGTAGAAAGGGATTGCCAGTAAGGATGATCTCAGGATTTGCAGATTTTCCGAATAACAGTTACCATAATTATAAGTTTAACTACAGATCTTGCAGCATTGCTAGCATCACTGTATTAGCATGTTATTATTCTGACTAATCTTTCATTTCATTTGCAATAGATCTCAGGGGCCCAGCTGTGAGAGGCCACTATACAAAGCACRAAGAACAGACTGGCAAAATGAAATGGCTTGTGTACTGAGGTATTTAAAACTTGAGATATGGCAGTAGAATTTCCTTTTTTGGAAACAATTATATATTTTGCAATACATTCTAACCAGGAAAAAATTGTTAAAATTTATAGAAAAAGCTAGTATTTTTAAAATAGTTAGATATCTGCAACATCACAAGGTAAGAATAATATTTTTTGAAGGATAGCTTACTTGTACAYACATGCCTACTAAAATTCACACATACTTAGCTGCTCTTCTACAAATATTTATTGGAGTATTTTTTCTCATTTTCTCTTGTCAATAGTGCTTTTAGAGTTTCCTTCAAAATTTGAATGCACCTATTATTTTCTCTGTAATATGCATGAATAATGCAGATTTTTCAAACTCTAAATGAAATGACAGTCTACTACAGTGTGTTGGATGGCACCAAATGCATATAGCAAATCAGATAATCTACCCCCTTGAGCCTGAAATACTTGGGCCCCTTTGAAAATGTGACTTAAAAACACAGGAAAGGTTGTATAGTTTGGTGTAAACTGAAAAATGTAAAATATTTGTAAACTGTWAAATGAAAATATCTATGTTATATGTAATTAATAATGTGGAAGTTTCTAGTATCTTAAACCAAGCCTCTTTTCAAAAGTATTTTTCAGCAATTTTTGGCTCACTTTGCCCCCACTTTCAGTAGTTTTATGCTCCAGGGATCTATAAAAGAGATATTCCTGCTTATATATGAAGAGAAAAAGATTTTTATGAATATCAAGCAAGCATAATTTATGCAGAAAGTCTATTTAAAACTCTGTTTAGCACTTTTACTTGCATTAGTAATATGAGAACACCATTAAAATGAATTTTCCAAAAATGTGTTGGACCCCAATTCTCTCAACTCATTCCCACAGTTACTTAGTTTTCATTGCCCAAGGACTGCTAATATATTAGTATTAACAATATCCTCTTTACTACCTTGCATAGAGATATTTACATGTTCTCTTGTGTGAATATATTTGCATTTATTTATACACACATGTATTTGCGAACTCATTTAATTAAATACGGGTCCCCACAAAATAAATTTTAAAAATCCTAATGACTTCAGCAAGAATCAGAATCTTATTCTTTGATTCCTGTATTTTATCATCAGYCCTTTTAGCCTCAGAGCAGCAGATCAGCCTCTTACAGGTGTACAGATAGCCTTTATGGGCTTTGCATCTTCTTGCATAGCACTATCCTCAAGTTTGGCCATGCTGGTTCAACTGATTTTTGTGTTGTTGCACATGTGTCATGGAGGCACATGAAAACAACTTCAAGCAAATAACAAACACAGGCAAAATTTAATTCCCAACCAAAATCAATGGCCAAAGSTAACAAATGACAGGGGGAGCTACAATGACACTCCAATAACATTTAACAGGTTCCAGGTGTACTGTTACCTGTCAGGAATATCATTATTACATGGATGGGAATGATGACCTAAAGTGCACACCTGCTCATGCACAGTCACTGGGGGCCTCTCACTCAGCATTAGCCAGAAAATCAATTTGCTTCACCCAAGGGGTCCTGGAATTGCTCCAGGATATCCAGCAGAAAAATAGTCACTTACCTGGGAGTGAGGGGTAGGCACTCAATCCTGGGAAGTCCCCTTGGATGCCATCCAGGGAGGTTTCACATCACTGACAGACTGCTTCAAGAAATACCACACATGGTTTCTGTCAGGGGCCCCAYTTATAACCTGGTGGGTTGGGTCATACAAGATCATACATGACCATACATGGTCATGTTCATACATGATCATAGGCCAGAAATTTCTTTGCCTTTCACTGACTGGGAACCCTTTCTATTGTCCAAAGGTTCCTGCCTTTCTCATTCTCACAACTGGGGGTGAGGCGTGGCAGGGTCCTGGTTGTACCTGTCACAGGTGTGCTGCAATGCTGTGCAGCACAAAAGAAAGGGCGCAGAAAACTGGTAGTGGCCAGCTATCATCCAGGGGAGTGGGTACTCCTGACAATATACATTATCCGCTATGTATTTATTCTCCATTGGGTTTATTCACAGAAGTRATATTTTAACTTTTGTCACTTTTTCACATTTTCTCTGTTCTAYAGATGCATGTAAAAGAAGCTTTTGTATCATTTCAGGCTACACAAACCATTGCTAACAAGATTCTAGAATGATTTAAGAAGCCACACTAACAGATTATGTTATAGAACTGCTCCATATTTAAAAGAATTCAGGGCTGTCAGTACATTTTACTACCATATAAAGTAAGATATCTTATCCTGTCTTATGTCTTATCAGCAGGTTGGTCTTGCCAATTATCTTATTACCCATAATTTCAGATGTATTACTGAGCTATTTGACTTCCTATCATTTTAATCTCTTACTTAAAGTGATTAAAACCAAAAAGGAATTGAAGTACATGAAGCAGTAACAGTCACTCAAGACTAGTATGTGGAAACCTTGGGATACTTTAAGAATGAACTTAGGAAATACCTCATACAAATTTGGTGATACAGAACAATTCCCATAGTGCATGATTCATAACTCACAAGAAGCACACGAAGCATCTGCTGCACTGAATTATGTCCTCTATTACCTCTCGCCTGTTTATCAGTGCAAGTTAGAACACAGCTTATTTTTGTGACAATTCTAGTCCTGATACTAATCTGTATTGTCAGTTTCCCAAGTTTAGAAGATTCCTGTACTTTCTTATATAAGGAAATCAGAACATCATTATTAATAAATTAATCACATATCAATTGTGATTATAACTATGCATCAAATAATCTGCTCATTTTTATTGGTCATCATATTTATTTGTAATCAAAGCAGTTTCTTTGAGACACATACTTCAGGTTGTGTGCAAAATAAGAAAAACATAATTCTTTTTTGTTGTTGTTGTTCCCTACTTGTGCCAAGCATTTTCCTTCTTGGGTAAGCAAATTCTTTTTCAAAATAGTCACTGAATACTCATTGACTTATTTATTTTGAAACATACTAACAATGGAATAAACAGAGAGCAAAGAGGGATGTTTTCTGTTAAGTAATGAATTATTCAAGCAGTTAATGACAGAAACAATGACTTCATTGAAGCTACAGCTCTCTAAGGCGACACTATGAAAAAAAACTGTTCTGAGACAGAGCCATCCTTTAAGTTAAGAATCAGAGCAGGTGCAGACTCTGTTGTTTGAGGATTGTCACTGCCAGCTGAATGGACTATGTCTCAGCTTTGACTGGTATGAGTAGGCAAAACTATTCATCAGTACCCTAGAAAAGGGCAATGGTGAAATGAGTTAATCCGCATATCACAAAGCCTGAGAGTTGGATTTGGTTCTGGTGTTACAACCATGGGCAAAGGAATGACAGAGCTGGAATGTGGAATCATTTCTAAAACACTCACGTGAAACACTGTCCAGCAGTGAAAGACATGCCAAAAGAGAATTCACACAGTCATTAAGATACTGTTCATGGTATTTATGTGAAGCTGCATCCAGTATGATGTGATGTTAGAGGCACAACTGATACGCGTACATACTTTTTCTTTTCTACTAGTTATTTAAGTAGGAAAAACATATGCCTATAAATCCTTTTAATATTTTTTGCAAAATACTTTGCTTCACCAAGAAAAATACCCATAACAGCAACAGAGAGTTGATTAGGGCACTTCTCTGACAGACATGTAACTTTGTCTTATGTTGAATATTGCTCTAAACTGAACTTTCTTGTGCTGTCAATGTTTTAATAGCCAGCCTGTTGTCTCAAATAACTTGCCCAGTTTTTAAAAAGATACATTTGGGTCTWACCTTCAGCTGAGGGTGTGAACAGAGACTCCTCCTTCAACAGAGAGGCACTCAAAATTCTGAGCATTGTATCTCAAGATCAGCAGTATTTAAACAACAACATTTTATACATATCCCATTAGTTATTGTAGTCCAGTGCAGTTGTGAATCCTGGTCTGGACTGATTAAGTGAGAGTGTTTACATCACTACCTGGGGAATTTAAGTTAGTGTAAATCAGACACACAATGCAGAGAGCTAACTCTTTCACATAGACTGAATCAATGATTAGAAGTTCCAAAGTAATCTTAATCTTCTTTACCATGTTTCAAAGAAACCTGTCTCTTGCAGCTGACAATGTATAAGAATTCTAACTTAGGGAGTTAATTATGTGATTACTGCTTTAGCATTTTCCATTCAATACAGGAAAATTGTGTATTTGGTTTAGACTTTGTGTTTTGTTTCAGGAGCACAGAAGTTAAGCACTGTGATGATGAATATCACAACTGACCTAACTCTGTATGGAGCTTGATGCTAAACATTGAGTCTCATCTTGATACTACTTTTGACTCCCAATGCTTTAATAATAAGCAAATTAAGCCACAGATATCCCAACCTCGGCCAGACACACAGGTTTTTATTTATCTATTTTTTAGAACGTAGCTGTACATTCTTAAGACTTATGCCCTGGAGTTATCCCAGATGTTTGCTTCAGTACATAAACTTCAGTTTGCACAGAATTCAATGGCTAGGGTATCCTATAAATGCAACATGTATAAACACTGAATTGCTACTAAACTGGAATACTGCTTCCTGTCAACYGCTGAACTGATTTAAAGATACTTGTCGTGTACAGGCTTATAAAATGGAAATGGTTGTGACCTACACATTGAACTATTGATTGTAGTACCCATTATATTTGCTTTTAGTGTTCTCATAGTATGACTACAGTCATCTGCAAATACTGATAAAATATCTTCTTGGAACCTGAAGTCTTTCTTTCCAAAATGCAGAAAAGTTGAAATTCTTTGGAGATTTCATTGTTATTAGTAGCTGCATTAAACATACTTTGTGTTACTCTTGTGGTTTAAAGCACAACAGTTCTGAAGCTGTTAGAAAACTCTCCGGTGAGACGGGGCTGAATAGATTTTTTGCCACACAGTTGTATAGAGRTTACACTCTCCCCTGCACTGTAGTGGTCCCAGCATTTCCTGGGAGTTCCCCAGAGCAATAAACACCTAGAATAAACATTACAGAATAGATATTAAACCGACGTCAATGATACATTTTAGCTATTGCTAAACACCACTTCCCTGGTATGAAGTCCTTTCTCCTTTCCAATTCTCTCCCCAGTGAGTATTTTGAGGGTGTGTAGGAAGCTGGCAGAGGACACAACCAGGAAAGCTGATTTGAGATCACCAAGAGACATCCTATGCTATYTCATGCTCAGAAATAAAAAGCTCTGGAGGCTTTTGGGTTTTTTCTTCGATGTGGGTAAGGGAATGTAGCCCTTGCTCCCTTGCTCAAAGACTGGCTGGCAGGTGTTAAGTGCTTTGCTTTTGTTTTCTGTGTTTTGGGTTGTTTTGGTTTTTTTTTTGTTTTGGTTTGTTTTTGTATTTGTTGTGTTGTTGTTGTTGTTGTTGTTGTTTTGTTGGGTTTTTTTTGGTCAGGTTTTTTTTTGTTTTTGTTTGTTTGTTTGTTTGGAGTTTTTTTGTGTCTTTCCTTTGCTTAGCAAAGTATCTGTATCTCAGCCCATGAGTTTTCAAGTTTTCTTGTTTTGGTCTTCCTTTTCTCTCTTCCAGCCTGCCAGGGTATGGGGAAAAGTGAGTGAGCAACCATGTGGTTCTTAGCTGTAGGTTTACTCACAGCGCCTCTACAAAATTAGCARCTTATAAGACCAGTTAGAGATGCAGAAATCAGTACAGCTCCCTCTGAGGCAGAGGACTGCAGTATAAAATAATGTATATGGGGAATGTCTCTAACGTTTTTCTGTAGCTTCTTTATGGGAAGTAGAAAGTGTTCCATTGATTAGGACATTTAAAACCAGACTGGCTTTAAGAAGATAATATGATTGCAGTGAAATSTCTGGCAGTTTGACAATATGATTTTATATTTCTGTTTCTGTGACAGTTCTGATTCTGGAGTTCTACTGAATCATTGACAGCCATGGCAACATGATGGGAAAGGAGACAGCAGTACCATGCTATTGGAGCTGTGAAGCAGAGAAACTGTTGCTGCTTGAGTTGATTAGAGCCGGTAAAAAAAAAAMCAAAAAACAAACCCTTGTCACAATAAAAATACGCTGACAACCAGAAACAAACCATCTTTCTAGTCCCCTTGGGCCAATCAGTTACACTGCTCGTGACTAAAACACATTGACCATCTTGCAAGGAACAGCACTGACAAATTGAGTGTTTTGGACATAGCAGTTTTGTTATCTTTGTTCTCCTTTTTAACTGCCTCTGAAATTTCATTTGTATGCTGTATCTTTTTTTTCTGTTTTAAACTTTGTCTTCATGATGATTGAGGTCTTCACTTCACATTATGCTGGATTATGTTTGCAATATATTTCAGAATCCTTTAAAATGAGAAATGTTACAGTAGAACTATTGTTTATCCCAGTTTTAATGACTTTACTATTATTAAAAA
>QVAJ01000025.1:4288948-4304170 GCA_003546035.1 Mixornis gularis | reverse complement strand
GGCCTCACCACTGCTGGATAAAGGTGAAGGATCACCTCCCTCCACCTGTGGGCAATATTTTCCTCAACATAGCCCAGGGTACCCCAGTCAGCTTCTTTGCAGAAGAGAGAACATTTCTGGCTCATGTTCAACCTGGTGMTCACCAGGACCTCCAGGTGCTTTTCTGCCAAGTTGAGCAGTTCCCAGTATTTTTCCTCACCAGGTGCARGAGTTTGCCTTTCTCCTTTTGAGCTTCCTGCAATTTCTTTGGCCTTTTGAAGTCCCTCTTAATAGCCTCACAACCTGCAGTGTACCACCCCTCCCTATGTGGTGTCAGTTGCAAATTTCCTGAGGGTACATTAAAGAAATTCTTTGGCCCTAGGTTTCCCACAGCAGAGTCTCAGTTGTCCACTTCCAGGAAAAAATAATTTAAAAATTGAAATGTATTGCAACAAGAAAAGCTTGAACTCAGTGTCTTCAGAAAAGGACCCCAAAGAAAGAAATCTCTAGGCAGTTGTATCCTTATCATCTAGGTTTCCTACCCCTTATGTGATAGTTCAATCCAATAAAAGTATTAGGAACTGGGGTCTTCTGGTTCACCAGTGGTTCTCTTCAGTCTCTAGGTGGGCCATTTCTCTTTTTACCTCTAATGTTGCAGCTTGTGCTGGTGGGATAGTGGCCTTCCTTAATGCCTTGTCTTCCAGTATGAACAGGCTCTGGGGATCCCTTTTASTTAAGTAGGTAAAAAGCTCCATGCATCCAGCAAAAAGTTCATAGTGTGTGGCCTGAGGCTTTAGCACRGCTAGCTACTAATGCTGAGTGAGTTACACTAAGCAACTAATTTCCTTTATTCCTTTACAAGGTGCTCTCTGCTCTGTCACCCAGATCATTAATTAAGATGTTAAACAGAACTGGACCTGGTATTGATCCCCATACACMACTAGTCACTGGTCTCCAACTAGACTTTTTAACTGCTCTTTTTTTGCTAAGCAGGCCCTTTCTTTAGCTCCTTGGAGAGTCTTACGGGTTTATTAGCTTACTCTGAAGGAATAAAATTTGGGTTACATTTCAGAACAGTACWAAGGAACGAAACAAAAACAGTTGTCCAGTAATTATGAAGCCCAGATTTACCACCTTTTTGTGGTATAGTGTAGTAGCAATGATCCATGTTAGTGACGAGAAATAATTGGTTTAATGTCACAATTACAGACCTAAGCTGATTGTATCTGTGTATTCTGCACTTACAGACAGCTTGTATCTCTGAACTCTCACGTCTTTAATGGGGTTTTTGCTCAGGTCTCTAGCTCTGACCTTTTTCTTGCTCTAGAATTATGTCATTCTTTTGTTCTTGGCTTAGATTCTGAACTGTAACCATATAAAGCAAAGGTAGTCTCCAAGAAAGGTGCTGCTGCTTTAGAAAATTATTTACTTTATCATTTAAGRGGATAAAGTTAAAAATAAAATAAAACTTCAAGTGACAAAATAACTATCTCATCTTTCAGGTTTGCTATTCCAGGGCTCTTGAAAAGCCCAATTTTTATGTTTTTTTCTCAGAGTCCTAGACAATCCATTCTGTCATGGTGGTAACACTGTGCTACCTGGATTTTTACCCATTTGGATTTTTTTTGACTGGCAACTTTTATAAATGGAAAAGGATGAGAATATATTATATGCATATAAATATAAACCTGAAAGTGTTGCCTTTTTTAAATTAGAAAAGCTACTGATAAACTAGTGGCAAGAAAGCATCAAGACAACTCTTCTTGMATGGCATTAGGCAAAGTGGGAAGTTGATGGAATGTGTTTTGTGTTTTTGTAAACTGAATCTTGACAGAAGTGTATTCAGTAGTAGTGACTGTAGTTGGAGAAGTCATTACATATGAAAAGAAACAAAACCGAAATGCTTTTACAGCAATTTGGTTAATGAAAATGTGCTTAGAATAGAGGAGGTAAAGATTAAAGGAAAATACCTAGAACTAGCATTTGGAACAGAAATTTCATATGTTGCTGGGCATCCTCCCTCCACCGCCTTCCCCYCCTTGTGTGGGTATATCAAAACAATTATTTTGCATGATTCATATCATTATCAAATGCTATTCAAAGAAATGGATGTTAATGACATGTATTTGATAACAAATGAGAAGTTAAAGGTAAAACCTCCCTATGTATTACTGTGTAAACTACAAAATGGCAACTTCTAATGCAGATACTAGTTCCATTATTGCTTGTTTGTCTAGAAAGAAGTAGTGTTTTGGGGTTTTTTTTTTGTCCCTAAAGCATTTCATGAAAACAAATGTGTTTATTTTTCTATCAGAGAACCAATTTACCGTGAAAAAATTCAGAGTTCAAAAGTGAATTGTTTCTCAGGGATATACGATGAAGCACACAGACACCACTTTTTATCCTCTTGAGGCAGAAACTGTAAATTAGATTTTAACARGCCAGATGCAGGCAATATAAATTTGTATAACAAGCCTTAGCAATAAAAAAAAAAAAAAAAAAAAAAAAAAAAAAAAAAAAAAAAAAAAATCTGTTCATTTGTAGTGTGGAAGTAGTGATAGTTAATACTAAAGTAAATTCAGATTTGTTGTGGTCATTTATAGAAAATCACTGTTGTATGATTTGCACTGTTTTTAAAACTTTGAGATTATTRGATAATAAATGAGTAATAATGATTACTGGAATAATGCTCTCTGGAGATTAAGAACCACAAAGTCTAACAGGAAGTCTTCATTAAAGAAGGAGCTGTCTGTCACACAGAGAAATAAAATAAAATAAAATTTGTGCCCTGGAGCCACTCACACTGGATGTCWCTCGAAGTACACTTGTTCAGATCTGTGTCAGTGTGCAGCAAGGGCCAACTGCTCCCTAAGGGACCAGGAGCTGTGAGCCAAGAATGACTCCAGGCCTGGCAGAGCTCTTCCCAACAGGCACCATCCCTCAGGATCTGACTATGGTGAGCAGAACTTGGTGCTGTAGTGGGGTGTTAAAAGTCCTGGGAAGGCAAGYGACAAGTTGATGCCAGAAACTCTCCAGGAACAGAACAAGGTGACAGGAATGGGGCTGGAGAAAGACACTGAGGTCCATCCTGGCGACAGGGCTGAGACYGGCACTCCTGTGGGGCAGGAGACTGAGGGCCTGAGACTCAGCTGAAATTTTTTTCCAGGGTCCATGTGCAGGTTTGGGAGTTCCCAGAGGAGATTGGGGAATACCAGTGGGGTGTGGTGGTGTCCTGAGAAGCCCTAACAATGTGTATAAGTCTGTCTTTGTTGCTGTARAACACGAAAGAAAGACTCAAAATATTTCAGAAGGCAAAGAGCATAGAAAAAGAAGGCTTTATTTTCTAATTCTTACTACYTTTTRTAAGGTTTTCCGATACAGACTTAACGTGATTGGTGAATAGGAATGACACCTCTCTAATCCCATTGCTTAAACTAGAGAAACAGCAAACCACCACCTGAAGAAAGATTGTTTTGAGAAAGGATAGTTGCTTGCCAAGATTGTTTTGAGAAGRAACTTTCTTGAGAAATTTTTCCTTAGGAAAAAGTTAGCAGCTGCTAGCAAACTAAAATCTCTCAGSCCCTCATGTCTTCATATGTGAAAATGCTAATGACAATAACATTTTAGGAATCATTATGTATCAACCAAATTATTGGTAAATAAATAAATAAATWAAKWGAGATGACTGGTGGTGGTTAAACTCCTTAGAACTGTCTTACTCACTCTAGGTCTTTTGAAACTTGTTTCTATTTTTAAGGCTGTCTGCTGAAATATAAAAGGGACTAAGAAGTAAATCAAGTAAGCCACAATACCCAGAACAACTCAGAAGAAAACTAAAAACTCATGCCCTTGATCATGAAGTGGCAAAAGATAGCTGCACAGTTGTCATGCAGTAAGTCAGTATGGCACAAAAGTAGCCTGACTGTTTAGAAAATGTAAGAGAATTAGAAAACAGGCTTTCTTTCCAACAGCTGGAAAGCAGCTATTCCTCAAACCTAGATAACACAAAGTTGCYGAGGGCAGAAATGCCAGGTTCCCTGCTAATTTTACTGTTTCCTTCCTTTTACTGTAACATTTAGGGAACTTTCAAACTAATGTTCCCCCAAACCCTTCTGTATATACAGACTGATTCAGTCTTTTCAATCCATTAAGGATTYGGGTTTGKTTTTTTTTTCAATATTGTGCATCTAAAACTCAGTGYTCTCTCATCATTGTAAATATATTTATAGGACAGTTAGCAGTGTAAACCTGTAGCATTTCTTTCAAGCGCTGTCCCAGGGTAACAGTGGTGGACAAAACGAAAGAATAATGGTCTATCTAGTCCCCAGCTATGAAGAAAGAGCTTTTTGAGGTTTGTAGCCAACCTGACTTGCACCAGAAGAGCTAAACTGCATTGGTCTCCTTTAAAGGTACAACATAGCTAAAAGCAGAGAGGATCATAGGGGCTGTGTGTTCTCTAAAAAAACTGTTTGATTTCTATCTGCTAAAGTAAAGGAAATATTTTTTTCCACAGTSCTGTCCTTATTTTGCAAACTTGCTCAGGTGAGGATGTGACAGATTGGCAAGCTGATACAGGAATGCTTGAAAGAAGTTGCACAACATTACAAGAATTTCAAAACCTTAGCTGATTTTTTTTTTTTTTTTGTATTTCATTTGAATGCTTTATCACTAGTAACCAGCATGCTATTATTACTTGTAGATATAATCTTTGCATCACATGGAAGGATACTGAAGATCTTGAATAATAGTCAAACATGTTTATGGTGTTCATTATTATGCAGAAGTTAAATCACCAGCCAGCAATCGAAAAAGAGAAATGATCACATCAAGARTAAAGTATCCCAGGGAGAGAATTAATGTCACAATAATTACGTGGTTCACAGTGGAGAATGTGTTGTTATTAGCAGTTCTAGAGAGCTAATTAAGCAAGTCAAAATTCTTTTTAAATTAGTTTAATCATGAGAAAAGGTGTTCCCTTGGCTCTGGACAACTAACTAGCATACAAGGATTGAGAATTCATGGACACATCAAAAAGAAGGGAAAGATGGTWATTGTACTGTACTAAGCTGAACTACCTTCAATTTAAAAAGTGCTAGCTAATAAAAATAGAATTCATCAAATTGTTTGCTTTGGATAAACACAACAAAGACTGCTGTTGTTCATTAAGTCTCAGTGCTTTTTAACATAGTGTGTACAAATTTATTTATCATGATTGACTACATTGTGCTTTTCCATCATATCAACAAAGTCATTTTGAAGCAATCTCKCTGCCTTGCCTGATTCACTCATAGATATTAAACTGAAGCAAGGAAGAATGTGTCATGGAATGGAGAAGAAAATGGCACTTCGGCTCATAGAAGTCACCAGAGCCAAATTCAAAGTAAATCATGTTGAAGTAAACAAAACCTTCTGAAATATTTTCAGAGTGTCTTGTGTTGTCCTGTTCTACCCCCCCGCCCCCTCCAACATACTCGTTTTTTGGCTACTGGGACTGAGAAAACGCTGGCTAACTCATGAATATCTCTGAATGCCAGCATTGACTGTGCCTCATTGTGATGCAGGAGCGATAAGAGTAACTGGATTTTCCTTTTGCTTTAGCCTCTAAGCACACACAGAGATTGTTCCTCTCTAGACAGTATGGTTCTCAGCTACCTTACTCTGTTTATTGTGGAACCATGATCTGCCTGGAACTGTAATTTTAATTTGTTCCCTTTTAAAAGTAGTCGGTCGCTTGCTTAGCATGCATGTTTGCTGATAGATTCCATTTAAATAACTTTGCAATTATAGTGTTGTGCAATACAATAAATCCACTGTTGTAAGAAATTATATTCTAGAGTGTGATATGGACAGCGCTCAGTTTTTGTTATTCTGCTCTCATCATTTATGTCAGCCAGTGTCTCATTTCCATAAAAGTCATACCATTTCAGTTCTGGAATTCATCACAAAATCTTTGCAATTCTAATATCTTAAATGATTTTTCAGTGTGGAATTATAGATACTGTCTTTACTGAGTCTCGAAACCCTACATATGAAAAGTGATCATTACTAAAGGATGAATACTGAAGTAGCTTAGGATGTTAAAAATATYTTATGATTATGCAATTTGTAAATTCCAAAATTCTATACAGTGACATTTAGCTGATACAATATACTTCCAGGGTACATGTCTTCCTATACATAGTTTAAAATGCATGCAATTATCAGAATATTACAGAGACTTAATAAATTTTTCCTAGGCCTATTGATAAAGAAAAATGATGAATCAGAAACATTGGTCCAGAATTAATTGGYTTTTGTGTATATAGGTGAAAAAAGAATATGGATGTGGAGGAATGATGTAGTGCAAATTGACATGAAATTTTGAACRTGTTACTAAGCAGCAGGTGGAGGATACATATCCATAAACTAAGATCAGACACAGAAAGAATATCTGACAGAACTTTCTTTGCTACAGATGAGCCATACGTAATGTGGAGTTCTGTCAATAATTCATACAGATGTTTTTATTATTATAAGCTACATAAGGCAATATCTCTTTACCAAGATATCTACAGTTGCCTCACATTATCTGACTTTAAGCTTCTAAAAGCTAGTACTCTAATCCACTTTTTTTGTGTTCTCTCTCAAATCAATGGAGAAAGGATAATGACTCTTTGCATTCTATCATAGATTTTTATTTTTCTGTTGAAAAATAAAAAAATTCTCTTTATTGACCTCAAATTGAGCTAATAAATATGCCAAGTGGCGCAAGTTATGTGACATGAAATTTACTCGAGTCAAGAAGAAATTAAATGAGATAAGGCTTTAAAAAGGAAGAAAACAAAGACCAGCAATTYGGTAGTACTCCAATCTGTATAATAAACAACAGCATAAAAATTATATAGATTGATGTAATTTAAAAAACAGACAAATTATTTTTAGCATGATTTTTGAAAGTAAATATTTAAGCCAAGTGTCTCAGAAATGTCTAACTTCATATGCTACTGYGAAACCTTGCACAATGCTGGTCAGTGTATGATTTCAGATAATATGCTTCTAATGAATTCATGCATATCTGAAAAAGTATTCATCCTGTACATTTTTTTRTTGGTACTCATATAAAGCTCTCAAATATGTTATTCTGTTTCCTTTCTTTTTGTCTTTGTTCTACAAGAACCTGATTCATCCTACGCAAGTTAAAAGYTTTTCCATTTATTTTGAAACAAWTTGGATCAATGYCATACAGCTCTTTCYTTTTAGAAACAAAAATGAATTTTAATCACCCAGAACTTGCAAATGTGTCATTATATAGTCAATTGCTTAACAAATATAAAAATAAACCTGCCGTTTGTCTTAGAGGAATATTCTAATAACCTATATATTTTAAAATCATTGAGGAATAAGTTACTGATGAAATAGCTCCTACAGTTTAAAGACTAAGCAGTAAAATTGTTAATGTTTAGTTAATCAGTTTACTTAGCTATTTTAGATGCTTAGACTTCATGTTATTTTGGAGTTTGTTTTTGTAATTACTTATCAAACAATATTGCTAATGTAGTTTACAGTAGACACMAAAAATTAGATTTGGCTGGACTGAGAAAGATAATCTACCCATTTACTTCTTTGTACAGTAAAAGTATATGTAACCATAAAAATACCAGCAAAAAAAGTCTGTATTTTTGTCTCRTTTTAGAAGATGCATATATGATTGCTATAAAAACTGAAAACAGGACTTTCTATCAGCCAAACATATTTTAAACATGTCAATTCATGATGGTGAACTTGGGCAGAATTACTCTGAGTAGCCTGATACTTCCTTTGTGTGAGGTTTCAAGAAAGTTTTCGCTTTGATTCTTATCAAAAGGTAGAAAGATAAAAAGAAAATTGTTTAGCAAATATAGAATCATAGAGTCACAGAATCACAGGATATCCTGAGCTGGAAGAGACCCATAAGGATCACCAAGGTCCAACTCCCTGCCTTGAACAGGACCATCCTCGAGAATCACACCATGTGCCTGAGAGCATTGTCAAAATACTTCTTGAACCCTGTCAGGTTGGTKCTGTGACCACTTCCCTAACCACTCTGTTCCGATGCCCAAACACCTTCTGAGTGAAGAATTTTTTTCTAATATCCAACATAAACCTTCCCTGACACAACTTGAGGCCATTTCCTCGTGTCTTGCCACTGGTCRTGCCAGGGAAGAAATCAGTGATTTCCCTTCCTTTTTCCCTCACAAAGAGTTGCTGACTGCTATATTATACAACAATTGAAAACATATATGTGCATTTTTCCCAGTTTTTTGTTTGTTTGTTTGTTTTTGTTTAAGTTTGGTGAACTAAGTGTAGCAATTGATTGTTACGTTCTTCAGAAGCCTGTTAGTAGTTAAAGGCAGATGCGTACATTCYTATTTAGGCAAGAATATGGCTTCTTGTATAACAAGGGAGCCTTGGAATCCTGCAAGCTCTTTTCTAGTACAGAATGCTTACACCTCTTCCATTCTTTGCAAACAACCTGGAAGCCTGGAGTCGCCAAATCCTAGATGTCAGTAGGAATGCTCTCAAGACTTAGAAATCTTGAAAACTTTATTATTCTCAACCATCTTATGTTAATTAAGGTTAAAAAAAAGTTTACATGAAATAGCACTTATAAGAACAGTTCATAATCAGTTTATTTGTTTTAAGGTAGGAAAGCATTTTTAATCCCTTATTGAACTTGTAGGTTGAACAGACTAAGTATCTRAAGTTGTAATCTGGATTACAGCATGTAGAACAATAGATGACAGTTTTCAGCCAGAAGTTCATGGGATTTAGGATGAATTGACCGTAACATAAYATGTCAAAGGACTTAAAAACAAGATCTTGAGACCAGTTTGGAAGATTAGAAAACTTACTTCATTTCTGTTTAACATAATTGTGTAATATTCTGTCATCCAGAAATTTGCCTTGAATATTGAAGATATTTTGGATGTTACAAAGTAATTTTAATTTTGTTCTACATATAGAAGGGTTTTTTTTGTTTGTTTTTTTTTTAAGAATAAAATGGCAGAACAATATCAGAATAGGATAATTATAATTTTTATAATTACTTTAGCTGTTGCATTTATTGATGTAGTTTATTTTCTTTTAACAAAGTATGCCAAAAGTTAAAAAAAAAAAAATTAATTAAGATCCTTAACAAGAGCTTCAGCTTATATTCTTAAAATCATGAATAAAATTCACAGTCCAAGAACATTACAGAATCTTGTCAGATGAAAGTGGATCTCAAAGAGGCAAATTTTTGTCCATAGTTAATGTAATGGTATTATTAACAATTTTTTAGCTTTAAAAGAAATTTTAATGATGAAGTTTTTTTCTCCTTCATCTTCACCTGATCCTATCATATGTCTACAAAAAAAATTTAGTATATGTGTACAAACAAATCTAAGGGAAATTCATAAAAGGAGTAGAATGTTTCCAAAAATTCTGAAGATTGTATGAAATTAAAATTATTTTGATTATTTTTCAATTGACAGAATTAATAGCCCTGTCATGTTTCGCTGTGGATTGTTGTTTAAAAGTCTTTCTAAATGGATTTACTGTTTTGCAAGCAATACATTATTACAATATCTTAATCATATTTAATTTCATTTGTTGGTTAAGTTAAATTGCTATATAAGTAATTATATTAATATATTTATAGCTATTATAATTATTAGTTTAAATAATTGGATGTGATGATACAGCAATATACACAATTTACTCAGTCCTCTATATGGGAAGTAAAAAAAAAAAAAAAAAAAAAAAAAAAAAAACAACAGCAAAAATCTTGTTGAACTAGAGAAGACAGCAACTTTACCACTTTATTTTTTTACTGGAAAGCTTTTCCAGTGAAAGCTACTCTTGCTGTGCTTCAGAGAAATCTCAAGAGGAATAGAACATATATTATTCTAAAAGACTATCTCTCCTATCCCTGTGTAGACAAGAGGGATAAGTGAACTGTGTTGCAGAAGTCTGACAAAAGCTTCCATAAAATTTATTGTAATGTAACTGATAAACTCTTGGAAAGAAGAATTAATAGYAGAGAGGATGGACACGTTTTCAATGAAGCACATAGCAGACTACAGCCTTGATACCTATTTTATTCTGGTCTCTGTGTGGGATRCAGAAGAACTAACAACATTCCTTTGCTTGCATGGGAAAACCTGTGACCAACAGACACAAATCTCTTTTCATTTGTCAGTACAGAACACCCTTTGTTTGCACAGGGTAATACAATACATCCTTGAATACATTCTTCAAGTTCAGAGCTGCCAAACAAAGCAGATGGGAGTTTCTCATCAAAGGGACAAGCAATCATCCTCAAGGAAACAATTTACAGTTGTTTTCTTGAGGATGTGTTTCTTGAGGAACAGTGTAAAACAGAGTGTGAGGGAGAGAAAACAAATACACATAAGAAAATTTCAGTTTTTCAATGAATTGAGTGAGGCATGGCTTAGATTATTTAGAAATGCTGAACATATTTGGTCAAGTAGAGAAGAGGAAATACTGAAAAATGAAATAATAATTTTAAAAAATCCAAAAACAGAACAAAAGAGAGAAAAAAAGCAACAACGAAGCAAACCGAGAAAAAAAAAATCCATAGTGGAGAAAGCATGCCCAAATAGAATAACTAAGGGTGTTTTTAAAGAGACAAATGAAACTACATGTTTGAAAGAGAGGTGGAATTATATTATAAAAACAAAAGGCTGGTCTGCAGCCTCTTAGCTATTGGATGAAAGAAAAACAGCAACACTCTTTCCTTTGACGACATTGTCATGCTTGAAGAACTTAATTTCCAAGTGCAATGCCTGGTAGGAAGAAGCTTTCAAATTTGTCTAAGTATAAAGAAAAGCTTAAGGATGTAGTTGATACTTCATTAGGCTTTAATTGTGCACACATTATTGCTATTWATGATGATTCCTCAAGATGAAAGGAGCTGAGAGGCAGTGAGGGTAAGCTGTGACCAAGGGTTTCAGGTGAGAAATAGAAGATCCATGGTCAATTTCTAAGTGCCATATACTCTCTTGGGTCTACCAAAATTCTGTGCCTCAGGAGCATTAAGGGAAGAATAAGTATATGATTCCAGGTTCCCRGATAATATAATTATAGATGCAGTGATGGTTGTGAGATTTTTATATGGTGTATTTGATCTTGTAAGAGAATGAAGGCATCACTTCTGTACTTAGGGAATAAAAGTGAAGGGATATTTTTTTAGATGATGATGAGGAAAAGTTTCCTTTTCAGGAAGATCCCAGACGCAAAAAAAATTCAAAATGAAAACTCAGGTGTGTGTCTTTAAAAAGAAGTTAAAAACATTTTAGGTGGGATCATTTTCTAGTATTAACATGTAACATTATTTTCTTGTATTAACGTGAAGTCCAATTGTGAGCTGTAGTGTCCTCAAAGTATAACTCAAATGATCCCTTGAAATTAAGCRTTTCTAGATACAAGAAGATGTGTTAAATATCTGGACAAGACTTCATGCTCATAATTTACAATTATTTTACTGTAATAAAATTAATTATTTATAATTTTTATCAACTATTCAAAAAATCAAAATCCTATTGAGACTTTGATAATAGCTGTATCAATAAAATCTAATTAATTTTTCTTTTAGTAAAAAAAAAATTCTGAATTTGACTTGATCTATCAAAATGGCAAGATAAACTGAATACAGAAATATATATTCTTGATTTTTTGAAAAGTAGTATTAAGCATTTAGGATTTAGGTTGCCAGTTTTTTGTTTTGGGAATACCTAAAAGTAACTACAGCTGAAGTAGTTGTTGGTCAGTTAACTATGTCCTTTAGACACAGGAAAATATATCTATGTTGTATAATTTTTTTTATTCTTATATATTAAATTGGTGCACTTCTGAGGTTGCCTAGAGTACTTTTCATTATTATTTTTGAGAAAAATAAATATTTTGAAATATTGCCAAATTTAACTTAGTTTTTTTTCCTGATCCTTTCCTTTCTTTTTATTTTTTCCACTATAACAGCATTCTGTGCTGAGAAATTGCACAGAGAGATTTTTCCAGTTTCAGTAATTCATTTGGAACTGGTCAGTAGTCATCACAAATCATTTATCTGTGCTCTGTGTTGAGGGTGTTGATGCCCATAGCTGGTTCAGAGTGAATGACTCTGCATCCTCATTTATCACAGAATGTGTCAGCAAAAATGAAACAACTTCCAAAAGAGGCAAAAGCTTTTTTTTTTTTTTTTTTTTTATTCAAAATATTTACTTTTCTTACAGCCTACCAAAGATCTCCATGGGCTGATATAAACCAGTGTAAACAAGGCACCGTGGATGTCCTGCCTTGCAAGTAAAGAGATTTTTTGACCTCNAAGGTGTTTACTTTTCTCACAGCCTACCAAAGATCTCCATGGGCTGATATAAACCAGTGTAAACAAGGCACCGTGGATGTCCTGCCTTGCAAGTAAAGAGATTTTTTGACCTCAAGAAACATCTGTTACAGGGAACTATTGTGGTTAAACTGCARCCAGCATCTAAGTACCACGCAGCTGCTTACTTACTGCCAACTTCCCCTCCCCCTTCAAGTGAAGCAGGGAAGAGAATAAGAAAAGAAATTTGAATTTTTAATCAAAAGTGAAAGGGAGGACTTTTCTTCATTCACTATTATTTTTAATTTATTCTTTAGCAGTTTAATAGTTTAAGCCTGCAGTCTAATCCATATGTGCCATTACAACAGTTTGATTTTATCATACTTCATTTTGGCTTTGATAGGTGCAATGTTGACTCATTTATTCCTGTAGGAGCAGCTGTCGTTTGGAAGACTGAAAGTGATGTATGAATTCATGAGAAGGGTGTCATGATTGTCCCTGATGGCCCAAGAGTGGAATTTAGATCTGTTCCAGGTATTCCCAAAAGATCTATGAAATTCTCGTTTACCAAAAACTTCAGCAACAGTATAAAGAAAAAAATACTATGTATTCTTTTATCTGGGATATGGAAGTTTCCCTGACTTCTCTGAGTGATGGCAGATGAGCTATAGTGCTACAGCAGAAAAACAGAACTCTTATTTAGCACCTATATRAGGTCATGTGGACATCATCTCATGAACTGCTCTTTTGGTTTTTGGATTGCTGGGGTTTTGTTTGTCTTTCTTTAGGTCATATTTTGAAATAGACAGATTGTTCTCTTACTTTGTCACTGGTGACATGAGGCTGAGTTGGATGAGGCTCTCAGCAACCTGATCTAGTGAAAGCTGTCCCTGCCCACATGGCAGAGGGGTTGGAACTAAATGAAATTTAGTCTCTTCCAACCAAATCCACTCTTTGATTAATATTAATCTCTAGAATCAGATATCATGAGACCAAAAAGRGAAGCTTTTAGATCTGGATGGAGTTACAATATTTCCTACACTACTGTTGTTGATTTTATAAAAGCTGTGAAGACTATACAGGTTTTTAAAAAATGTACAAGAAGATAAAATTAATTGCAATCTGCTTCCCTATTTTTGGATTTATGTCAGCAGCAGTGTTGTAAATAAAAAATTGTGTAAATAAAAAATAAAAGCCTTGAAATTAAAGCATTTGAGTATGTGCTAGACTTCAGACTCCTGCCTGAAATAATGCTTAAATCATCAAATAACTAAGTAGGTGCTAAAGGAAGTTCCCTGTGCAATGATAAGATGCAACCACAGTGAGGACTATTCAGAAGGAAATATACACAAGCACAGCAGGTTTGGGTTCGGTTGCGTTTTTTTTCCATTAAAAGTGACATCTAAAAGTCCTCTATTTCAAGTTGTGTACTAACATTGATACATTTAGTAAAAATATATCAAAGCTACACCTGGATTTGCATAGTCATGTGGTTGAAATTCACGAATCTGTAGAGGCTAAGCTGTGTTCCAAAATGTCTACTTTTTAATATCTTTTAGGACCTTTGTGAGTCTGACTTCTGATAGGTAATGATCTGTAATGAAAATATGCAGTCTTAGTATATTTGATGAAAATATTTGTTCATCTGAAAGTCCTATTTTACATGTTTTGTTCCTGAAACTGGATACAGCCCATTTTCTATTTGTGTCTTCTTTATAAGAGTAATTAGCATTACAAAGGAAGAAACTATTCAGTCATCAAGCTGTTCCTCATAAATGTTTTCATTTCATAGGGATAACAGCTCCCTTTGGAAAAGAATTCTTCAATAATACTTCAATTGAGTTGAAGACTGCAACTAGGAAAAGTTCCATTTTTATACAAGAAGACCGAATTGCAATTTAGACTTTTTCATTATTGATTATTCTGTGTTATCTTGAGAGTTTGTTCTGTGAAGCTTGAAAGTGTACCAGCATTAATTTTTTTTTTCCATTTGTTTCCATGGCTGATACAATATCATTGTGGTTCAAAAGGCTGTGCTCCATCTTCCTTTAATACATCTTTAAAAAATGTTTGAATATTTGAAATGGATTTGGTATTATATACTTTCTTATCTGCTAAAGCTTTGTGCACTAGTGAAAATGTATTTTAATGACAATTCAGAACTGATTGAGTTTGATTTTTAATATTTGGGTAGGAAAGAAGACAGAAGACGAATATTTTCCTGCTTTTGAGTCAATGAAGTGGGCACTGAAAAAACTGCAGAATATCCTTAACACCCACTGAAGGAACTGTGAGATAAGACTGCTTAATCCCATAGGAAAAGCTAACAATCATCAACTAGATTGTCTGCTGTCACCCTTTCWTTGGATTTCTTCCCAAATTACTGCTCAATAAACACCAATCTTCTGGCATTTCTGAACCCACATCTTCAAAACTTATTAAAATAAATTCTCTTTTACTTCACCGGAATAATGTAGAATAAAACATCTACACTCTGATTAAAGAAACTAAAAAACCCTAATCTCTTTAAATTCAGAAAAGCATTATTCCTTGCATTTATAGGAGGTTCAATCTTCATGTAGGCTTTGAATGGATTGTTTAAAATACTTTTCTCTTTGTTATACTGTATTTCTTTTTATTACTCTTTCATCCAATCAAGAATTATCAATATAGTTCATGAGCTTTCTAGTTGTTTGGTTTTGGGTTTTTTTCCTGAGAGCAAAAAAATATAACAAAGTATCTGTAGTGGGCTGTAATAACATTTATGAGGAGCTGTGTAGGAGCCACTTTCTCACTGCTGATTGTATGACATTGTCCTGTGTTTGTTCTGTTTACAGGACAGGAATACTCAAAGGCAATTGCAGTTATTCCCAGCTTTATAAAGAAGTATGTGGTGTTGTTTG
>QVAJ01000025.1:4254768-4288828 GCA_003546035.1 Mixornis gularis | reverse complement strand
TTTTTTAAGTGGGTAGAGCGTGGATTACTCTAGTCTTTGTTGGGATTTGATAAACTAAAATTGTTGGGAACACTGTAATTTGTTTTCTTTTACTGCTTCAAATAATTTYTTATTTATATTGCAAATGTACATACTGCTAAGATGATGATAGTGTACGTGTAAGGAGAGAATACAGATTCAGAGGAGTGCTTATATGAGGAAAAAAAAAAAAAAAAGAAAGGAAGAGTGGATATTGGGTTTACGTGGGCAGGTTTTGGTAGTGGGGATGACTACAGGGACCACTTYTCTCAAAAGCTGCCAGAAGCTTCCCCCATGTCCAGCACAGCCAATGCCAGCCAGCTCCAGGATGGATGTGTAAGTGACCAAGACAAGATAATCAGAAATGGTTGTAATGCCTCTGTGATAACATATTTAAGAAGGGAGAAAAAAAATRTTGTGCAGATGTAATTGTTCTCAGAGAAGAGGAGGGTGAGATTATGTGAAAGGAGCAGCCCTGCACACACCAAGGTCAGTGCAGAAGGAAGGGGAGGAGGTGCCCCAGGTTCCAGAGCTGATATTCCCCTGCAGCCCATGGTGTAGACCAGGGTGAGGCAGCTGTGCYCCTGCAGCCCATGGAGGTCCATGGGGATACAGAGATCCACCTGCAATCCATGAAAAAGTCCCACACTGGAGCAGATGGTTGCCTGAGAGGAGGCTTTGAACACATGAGGAACCCATGCTGGAGCAGGCTCCTGGCAGGGACCTGCAGACCCATGGAGAGTGGAGCCCAAAGTGGAGCAGGTTTCCTGGTAGGACTTGTAACCATCTGGAGGACACACACTTGAGCWGCCTGTCCTTGAAGGACTGCACCCTRTGGAAGAATGACCCATATTGCAGCAGTCTGTAGACAACTATTGCCTGTGGGATAGACTCACGCTGRAGAAGTTCATGGAGAACTCTCCTGTGGGAGGGACCCCACATTGGAGCAAGGGAAGAAGTCCTGTCCATGAGCAGCAGCAGGAACAGTGTGTGATGAAATGACCATAACTCCCATTCTCTGTCTCTCTCTTCCACTGGGTGGAGATGAGAATGAACTGGGAAGGAGGAAGAGGTGGGGGRATGGTGTTTTTTAAGATTTTGCTTCTCATTATACTGCCCTGGTTTTGTTAGTAATAAATTTGATTRATGTCTCTAATTCAAGTCTCTTTTGCCTGTGACAGTATTTGGTGAGTGATCTCTCCTGTTCATTGTTTCAACTCATGAACCCTTTGTTACATTTTCTCTCCCCTGTCCAGCTGAGGAGGGCAGTGAGAGAGAGGCTCTGGTGGGTACCTGGCATCCAGCCAGGGTCAACCCACCATAGTTTTTTGGTGCCAAAACCTGAGAAATCATGAACATTTTGAGATAAGGATAGTTATTATGGGAGGTAGTGGGCAAGACAAGTACTGAGCAATAATGTTAGAGTAGAGTGATTATAGGGAATTGTTGTTCTATTTGTGGTGAAGGGGCAACAGGCAGATTTTGTTGAAATTATACACTTCCATTTGGTTTTGTGACAATGTTATTTTGTTCTTTGTGGAGGGATTTTTTCTCTGGTTTTGGTTGGTTGATTTTGTTGATGTGAGTGAAGGTTGTGTGATGAATGTGGATTTTAATTATAATTCTTAAATATGTGATTTACAGAGGGGAGGGGTGGAAGCCCTCTCTCCTACTCCTCACCTCTTAGCAGTGCAGGGCTGTTATAGGAAAATAAGCTTACTCTCAGCCTGACCCACTATAAAGGCTATTTTATGATGGACAAGAAGTATCATACTTTTAAAGCCTAGCACAACTGGATTTAAGTGAATACATTTCAAAGATACCATTCTTCTTCTCGACAGGAAGAAAAAGARTGAGCAGTAACAGTACTTTTTAAAAAAGCATCAATGAAAAAACATAACCATTAACTATTTTACCATGTATTTACAAATCAATTAAGAGTTAAATTGACCAAAACATACTTAATGAGAAAAATAATCTAAATCAGCATAAGAGAAGTGAACACAAAATCGAACATCAGATGATATTAAAAACAATAATGACTACACATAGTAGAAGGTTTTCTAGAGCTATTTTAAGCCATTAGATGATATACCCTTTGGTTGCTTTGTGGGAACTATTTCCCTCATTTTATTTTTAAAACTGCACTAATTATCTGAGAAAATCTAACGTACCAAAGCCTGACTTAATAAAACCAATTATTATCTTTCCTCACTTTGCATCATTTCAGGAGTCTTGAGAATAACAAACACATCAGAAAATCAATTTGCTCTCCTATAGTCTGTCTCAAAACATATTAAAACGTGTATAGATACTGTTCCATTACATCAGAGGAAAATATTACCTTGGTGATATTCTTGTCACTGAGAGTATAGTTTTACAGACCAAACACAAATAGAAACAAATCCTCCTGATTCCAAAGACTRAAATCCAGACACTGAAAACTGAAAYATTTAGTTTAGTAGCCTTATTTTAAGAATTTGTCAGGCTATTAAAAAATCATTTAATCCAAATCCTTTCAAATACTAGATACTGAAAAAAACCTCTGGAGGAATCCTAAAATACCTGCACACATTCACACATTCCTCCCACTCAAGTCAACATTGGTCTTCATACATAGTCTGCTGTTTAAGAAATGTCTTTGACATTGCAAAATGCTTCTTCAAAAAGTTGTCATGAACCATACTGATGATTCCAGATCTATATATCAACACAGAGAGAAAAAAATAGATGTATTATCCCCTGAGAATCCCCCTAAGTTATCGATATCATACATCTAATGCCTAAAGAAAAACAAACTATTATTAATTTATTTCGTTTTGCAAAGATACTACAAATCTTACTTACTTGATCCAGAGTGCAACATCCAATTGCTGAGCACTGAAAGTATACAAATAAAACAGTCTATTTTAACCATTAATTATTTAACAAGGGGATTTATATCCTTTCACAGTACTTTTTTTAAAAATCAAGTTTTATTTTCATTTTACTCAAACGCATATTTTAATATAGGCAAAAAATAAGAGGCRTTCATATAGAAAGAATAGTACCATATAGCAAGGATTACACAACAAATATTTTTGTCTTAACTCCAATTTAAATAKTTGGAATTTAGGAAGATCACTGAAGGTGTTTTTCTTTTCATTTTGATTTAAGAAATTATGTATTTACAATATAAAGTTAAAAAAAAAGTAAAGTTGACATTTTGAAAATTATTTCAGTTTTACGTAGACATCACAATGAAACTAGGTAAAAAGTAAGTGAAAAGAAAAAAAAGGTAAGACTATAATGCAGACTTGTTAAACCATTCCTCTGCATCATCAAAATTAAAAAATCAAAATACAGTAAAATAAACCCAGAAAATTTACATTTGTGATATTAATTCTGCTTTTTTTCCCTTTTCTTTTATTTTAAAATAATATTATTAATTGTGAAATCTGCAATTAGGAATTTTATGTTTTTGTAGAGGGCAGCTCATTTTTACTCAAATATCCATCCTTTAGTTCTGAAGATCTGTAATACTGGTCAGAATTAATTTTTTCTAATCATTCCAAGAATGTACAATGTGTTGAAAAGAACAGAAGGTCTTCAGACATGAGTATAACATGAACTCAGAATCTAATGYTGCACCTACTTTGTTTTGATTTTTGCTTTTTAAGCACAGAGCCCAAGTCCACTCTGTTTTCTCTAGTCTTTCACCTGTTATTCTTCTTGTCATATTTCCCCTGGAACTTTATGTAGTCTTTCCCATCCAGCAGAAATTATTCCAGACACCTCATATTAAACTATACTCTTTCAAATAATTATGTCTTCTTTTCTCTGTAAGTTCTGGGCACAGCAGCTATATCCTTTAATGTGCTGGACTTGTCTCTTGTGGCTATGGACCCGTTCAGTGTCAGCAGCGTCTTGGTTTACTGTCATTCACAAACCGCATCTCCCACTGGTGGTCTCTCTAAAAGTTAGTACCAGTTTTTGTTCTGTTTGCAATGGCCATATTGCAGCCATAGTGCTCCCAGGTTAGACACTTCTTTTGTCTTAGTGACAGTCCATATTAGAAGAACTTTCCAAAAGCATTGCTCTTGAATTATGAGATTGAAATCGTGAGGTATTAAAACATTCTGGCAGATCCACTATTCCGTACAGTTTGCTGTGTATTGCTTCTTCCGCCAAACAGGTCAAAGTGATATTCCATACCATGTCATGCCTGCTCAGCAACAAAAGCTAAGAGAAAGAGCTGGGGGGAACATTTGTTATTATAACATTTATCTTCTGAAGCAACTGCAAGGTGTATTGAAATCCTACTTCCCAGGAAGTGGCTGGACATTGCCTGTTGATGGAATGTAGAGATTAATTATTTTTTTCCTTCGCACACAGCCTTTGCTTTTGCTTTATTAAAGTACCTTAATTTTGACCTCTCTGTTCTTTTCCATCTTACTTTTTTCCTCTCTCTGTCCTGTTGAGGAGGTGGTGAAACAACATCTTGATGGGCACCTGACTTGCAGCCACAGTCAACCCACCACACTRTCCCACTTGGCTTTCCCTGTTGACTAACCACTCCCAGAACCATTTGTCACTAATATTGCCACAAAATTTCTAAAGTTTGTTGGGATTTGGATCTTGATACTGGTTCCAAATGAAGTAACTCAAGCCTATGGTAGAAGTTTGTTTAAAAAAAGTGTGGTAAACATGCATTTCCTTCTTTTAAATAACAGCATGGTAAAAGTAAGCTTTTTGACATTATGTGAGCTCCTTGATTATTAGTGTCTGAATCAATACTTGTTTTCTCTTCAACACCAGTAGAGTATTAATTACATTTGTCAATTGGTGTGGGAATCAGGAAAACATTATCCCCATGAACCCTTGTCTCTGTGAATGGAAGGTCATGTCAAGGCACACTGTAAGACTGCAGAATTCCACCTGTGAGCCAACAGTATTCCACCAGAGCTCAAAGTCTCTTATTGGATGCAGGAATTTTGTTTGTTTGCTTGTTCCTCATAGCTGCAAAATCCTAAAACCTCTCTCAAAGGTATGTGGAGCTTAAGTTTTGTGAACAAWCTGTGTTCATTCAGAAGAGTGTAAGATCCATCTTACACAACAGAGCTGATTCATCTGGGATACTTACTGTTCAAGAGAACACACGTTGTAAAGCTATTCACACAAATATTGTTTGGGTTAAAAATACCAGCTTACCTGAGGGAATACACCTTCAGAATGAAAGGTAGACTGAGATTAGTGATGGGTTGACCCTGGATAGATGACAGGTGCCCATCAAAGCCACTTTCTCACTTCCCCCCACAACTGAAGCACCACTATATCTGCACTGTAATTATTTTTTCCTTCTTAGATATGTTTATCACAGAGGCCCTACTACCTTTTGTGATTGTCTCATCTTGGGCCAGTGGTGGGTCTGTCCTGGAGCTGGTCAGCATTGGCTCTGCTGGACATAAGGGAAGCTTCCGGCAGGCTCTCCCAGACGCCCACCCCTATAAGCTCTCCCCACTGCCAAAACTTCTCCATGCAAACCCAATGCCATAAGATAACATAAAGCTATCTCAAGGCTGTTAAATTAGTTGTTTCCTGAACCATATTTTTTAGGTTATTGTCTAAATTACCTTTCATCTATCATTTTATCTCACTTTAGTGAGGAGAATCTTATGCCCAAATATAACTTATCATCRTTTACAAGATTTTCAGACACTTATTTATATATGCATGAATATATATATGTATATACCTGGCTATATAGATAGCCATAAACATAAAAAATGTTAATTTCACCCAATGAAAAAGCCCCTGTAGATATCTTCAGATCTTCATTGCAATTCCTCAGAACCCCAATTAAAATTCTGTTTTCTCATGCTAACTTCAAAGCATCTGACAATCGTTAAACTTTCAGAGTTTTAAAACCACTGCCTAGTATCATCTCTGGGCTTTATTTTACCACTCATAGCCTGCAACCATCTGTCTCAGACCATCTGTTGTCTCGTCTTCTACTTAGTTTGAAATTTTTTTTGGATGGGGATTGTCTTCTTGGCTCACATTTGGCAAAGAGTTCCTGGCCTCTAATAGACTTTTAAGAGAATATTGGTAATACATATAAGAGTAAGAATCAACTTAGCTGTCAGTCAAGAAAGTATATAGCAATAAAGTTCAATATAAGGAAAGAAAACACAACTCTGAAAGATTTCATTCTTGTGGCAACTTTTAATGTCTTAGATTCAACACATTTCTGTAACAGTAGTTTTCAAATGTCTGTGTATAAGCAGTARGCATTATTACAATGGACTGAGCTGAAGTCGTAATTTAGATAGCAACTTAAATCTCTTCACTTTCTGAGATTTTATGGACTTATTTCCATCTTTAAGTTTAGAACTGCTGATTTTTTCTGGAAGATCTCTTTGTTTGAGTATTGATAATGTAGTTTGTGTGAATATGGTATMTTTTGAGACTGAGCTATTACAGGGAAAAAAAATCTGGACTGACTTTTGGTTTATATTCAACTTATGCTGGTTATTTAAGTGTTCCTCTATTTTGGTTAAAAAAAATCAGCCTATTAGTTGTTATGAAAATAGAGTAATGCACTCATACACAATTAAAGTCTGGTCAGATGTATCTCCATTACCAKTTCCTCCAGATACAAATTGTCATATTTCACTTTAATTCCAAGACTACTATGAAAAATCACCTAATTATAGAATTCTTGGCATGGCATTTATGTTGTCAGTCAACTTGATTGATTCTTATTGCTGAGTTATCAGTCTAAAAATGTATTAAATTTATTTTCAAAATGTATTTTCATTAACTATTTTGTTATTATGCAACTGTAATATAAGATGTGCCTTTCAAAAAACTTCTTAAAAATTGCCATTTTTTTTGATTACAGATTTTTGAACTTGACTTTGATTGACAACTTCTCCATTGCAAGATACTGAACCTAAAGAAATTTCTGCAGGGTTGGGCCTCACAATCAGTAATGCTAAATAAAAATGATAAGAAAATATATGTATGTCTATCTGACATACATTCAAATGTTCTAGTTTATTAGCAAATGTAAAACTTTTATTGWTAAGTTACTCTTGACCATATAATACCACTAGAGCTTTACAGAAATTTGCATGTGAAAGTAGCAGCAGTTAAGATCTAAAATGGTTGATGAGTTATATTACAACAATCTTTGCTGTTACCATACAWTTCCAAAAATGTTTATGTACATTTTAGTTTTCTCTCTTGCCAGAGATATTCATATATAAAACCAGGAGAAAAAGCCATATAGACCATGGAAAGAAAGAAAACCAAATGTATACTGCTTATCTGATATATGCTTGTATAAATATATATTTTCAGTGGTTAATGTGTTCAAATAATACCTCCAAGCCAAATTTTTTAGTGGTTAAGTAAAAAAAAAAAAGTAGGCCAGGCCATTCTCTCTGAAAATTTCCATCCCCTCCAAGAGTTGTGCTAATTCTGCAACCTGTAATAATGTGTTGATGATAAAATCATTACTTTGTCATGAGCTTAACATTTGACTCATATGACTGCCTCCTGCTCTGTCAGAAACTGGTGGAAGGGTGAAGAAGGCTATCAATATCAGTAAATAGAATTTACTTGTGCACTATTTCAAATAAACCAATGATTTTGTGTTTACCTCACCTCTAGTTCTCTGTGGCAATGGAGGGAAAGTCGAAGAACAAAGAAATAAAWTTTTTTGGCAATATGATGAAATTATAGCCATAGTTGAGTGTAGAAGTATACAAACATTGTGAATCCATGCTACTGTATTGGCTCTGTTATCTTTTAACTCACAGTAGTGAATCTTCTTTTTTCTTTGTCTTTTCCTTGGTTTGATAAATGCCACATCAAAACACTTTAGTAGACTGTAAAAAATACTTACAGACTTCTGAATGCCAATGACATTACTACAATTATCATATAAGTGATGAACAGCATTAAAAAGCTGATCTTATTTAAGATTTTTTTTATTTAAATAGTGCAGTTCAAAATCACCATCAAGTAACTACATACCAGAGGGAAGCARAGAATGCACTTCATTGTGTAGGACAGTTAATTTATCTTCTTTACTCTGTAATCCTGCTTGTCATATAAAACTGTGAGGGCAAAGCTATAGCTCAGTAACATAAGGCTTATTAAAAAATAAAATACATTTCAACCCCACTTCTAAAGAGGTAAAATACAAATTAATTAGCATGCTGCCAAATAAATTATGTTGCTTGTGCTGTATAAGTGTTCAACAAGTTTCTGTAGTCTGAGTTTTAGGTGCCTAGCTGAAGTAAACATGGAGTTTATTTGCACAGAAACAGTCCAACTAGCATAAGATAGGCAACACAAAGAAGGTCCCTGTTCCTTTTTTTAATTGATATTTTTAAAGATGATTTCTTTTGCCATTTTAATATATCTTATGGAATAGAAACCTTCTTAAATGCCATCTCACATTTATTCTTCTACTTACATATTCCCAAAATATTTAGAGGTACAGACAAGCATGTATACAGGATTTCTTTTCTTTCCCTTTAGACAATAAAATATTGTCACTTGTAATTGAGAGATATATGTCAGTCTTCAACCTGTCATCTAAATACCCTTTTGTTAAATTTATTTTCATTTCTTTTTGGTGATTAACTACATTATTTAATTTGACCTATGATTTAAGAGTATGTATCCTTTCTCCTAATGAATGAGGACAAAAACAGAGAAATAAATTAAAAATCTTTATTATCACTGCCATACATTCTGGAAAATAAGAGTGGTTACACTGCAAAATCTAACAAAAAAAATGGTCTTTCATTTTAAACATAATTTCTAAGAGTTAATTCACTATCAAAGCATGTTAGTGAGTGACACATAAAGAACAGGAGCCTTTAGTGCAAGAACATACAAAGGAGTGATGGAAGGAGGAGTTAAAGACGTGTTAGCTAAAAATGTTTATCTCTGCACCCATGTCTTGATACAGAGCTCTCCTTTGAACTCAGAAATACAACTGGGAAATATTTAAAACAAAAGTTTCTGAGAGGTTTGAACACTCTCTTCTTCTCCATTTCAGAAGAACCAGGGGACACAGAGGCATGATAATTACTTATTTTGAACTTGCCATTTCTATAAGAGTGCAAAGACACCTAAAAATTGATATTCACATTATAGGTAAATATTTTCTCTCTCAATTTATCTAATGTGTGCTTAGCTTATGATAGTTTTGGGATGCAGAGGCTGTTAACTTGTGGATAGTATTTAGTTGGTCTCTTTTATTTGTCAAAAAATAAAAAGTTTAGAGTTTTATTTGGGTGTTCATTCCTTCCCAGATCATATGAGCTGGAACCTTGTTGTAAGTCACGGCAAAGAAGAAACATTCCAGAAGAGATTTTGCAAATACAGTCTACCCGTTTGGTGTTAAGAAGTGACTGCAGAACCCTGGAGGTTAACAGAGGCACGATGCTTCTCAAGATATTCCTCATGTTTCATCCACTGTGAATTCAGCTGTCTTGGTACAATATTAGGGCCCCATGCGTTCAGGTGACTGGAAAATTTAATGAGTAGGGTTAGAATCCGAGGCACACCAATGTGTTTATGATGTATTTTTATTTCAGGTTTTCCATGAAATTTTGAAATTGCTCCTGATCCATGTATGAAAGCATAATGTGACTTGTATAAAGTATAGTGTATAAAGGAACTAATTATTTCTTCTGGGCATAGTTTCTACACAATTTTTCATTCACTTCCTTGGCTGCTAAGAGCCCAATTGTAGATCAAAGAGTATCTTTCTGGGAAATCAGACATGTCTTCTCTTTTTCCAGTCATTTGTAATTAACAGGTAAAATTGATAACTTTATTTCTAACTCTCCTAGAATCTCCAGCTAACAGCATGGTTTCAAAACTAAATGTTGTAATTGGTAGATCTTAATTTTTCCAGACCGCTTGATTTTTCTTTAAACAGCAGTCATATGATGAGAATCTCTTCTTGCATCAAACTTTTYTTCTCCAGTCTAAAAATCATAAAATAATTTATGTTCTGGTTTCTGCCTTTTCTGTTTGGGTCAACTGCTAATTTATTATACTAGCTCCACCATTTGTATTTAATCTTGAAAATTCTATAACTATTTAGAATGCAGGGTGACTAAGCTTAGTTTGAAAAAGAAATGTAACTATTTTCTTAAAGTACAAAATATTAGATTGCACAAACAACTGAAATGCAAGTTCATACTAAAGTATGAACACTGGTTATGACGTGCTGTGGCTGCTCTAACTTAAAGAAGACTTGCAAAAATTGAATGTTTTAAGTTATCAAATAAAGGTCTTAGAGGATCTAGAAGTGCACTGAGGGAGACACTGAGAAGTCCTGGATGGGCAACAAAGCAATGTAGATAGAAGATTTGGCTTTCAGTTTATATAAGGAAAATACAAATCCCATTTATTATTAAAAATGGAGATCCAAAAAAATTAGACCAGAGAAAGAGTCATGTTACAGAAGATTTTTTTTTTTCAATTTTGTTAGATACCTGGTTTTGGGTGTGAATTCCTTCTCTTGCAGTTTAAATACTCGCCTTTATGTTTCATTCCAGTTAGTGACTTCTTACTTCATGAACTTTATTTTGCTTTCTACGGAAGCAAGTCTATTTGTTAAAGCCAGCATATAAGTAATATTTAATTTTATTCTGATAAAGAAACAGAAAATCTATAACAATTTTAAATATTGAAAAATTAATTGTCCTAATTTGGATATTGGGAAAGTATTCTGACAAGTGTCTTTGGAGGAGAAAATAATTTTCTATGAAATTTTTATTTGCTTCTAGGTAGCAAAGAATTTTACAAGCTACAGTTCAAATGTAATAGATTTTCAGTTTTGATCTATTTACAGTTAAAAATATATAAACCTTTGGATATTTTTAAAATTTTGAAAAGGAATTAATTGCTCTAATATTGTGAAGTGCCCAGGAGTCTTTTACATGCAGGTTGAACAAAGTTTCATCTCACACTGCTGTCTAAGACACCATATAAATTTGATTCTACGTTTAAGTTAAACTTCTTCATCAGTTATTGGGCTTGACTGTACACTCAGTGAAGTCATAGGTGAAATCATTACCTTAAAAAGGCCCTTCTTTTGTTAATTTCTCTTGGCTTTATTTTTTGAGCTCTTGTCAAGGTACTGACATAGATCCCGACTGAACAGGAGTTTAAGTCTTTGCTTAAGTCTAAGCACATAGTTTTATCTAATTGAAATTCTAGATAGATGTGGCAAACTTCCAGTCCTCAGTCTTAATACAGTTGGAACTCACAATTGGATCAGAAGGAATTATGCTTTCAGTTAAAAAAAAAAAAAAAAAAAAGAAAAAAATCAGTCTTGAAGGATGGAAGTTTGATGTTATCTTACAAAGGAAAGGAGAGCTTTGTCCACACCATAAAAATAATTTTACTCCAGCAGAAAAGCCTTTGTTTGCTATGATAAAGTCCAGTAATGCATTCTGAAGTCCCATCTTTATTGCACACAGTAATCATTTGACGACTGGAATGAAAAAAATCATATCATTCCTTTTGTAATAAGAATTTGGTATGGAAGGATTCTGGCATGGGACTGTTGCATACCACAGAATACATAACCCCCAAAGTTCAGGGAAGGTAGTATAAATGTATACCTATAGTATTCTCTCACATAAAAGAGAAAAGCAGAGAAATTTGTCAGAAGTTTCTTTGTTTCCTAATGATTTCCTTACATACTTTTAACTTTTCTTTTTTAGAATATAGATGTTATTTTTCGTGCTGAATTCTGTTGAACTTATGGTTGACTGAGAGAGATAATGCATATTCTGATCTTTTATAATCACCAATATAAGTGGAAATAATATTTTTAGGTGACTTACTATTTAGGTTACCCCTACATGCTAGATCAGCTGTCCTTAACACACCATGTGAAATGAGATTCTGTCATGAAAAAGTGCTGAATAGCAAAGCAGATTTCAAGATTTTCTTAATTCTATTCTGCTCTGATACTGGCATCCATGTAAGCCTGGATAATGCATCTGCATATTCTTCCCTTCCTGTAAAAGGTAAGAGGCAACATTATTAAAAAGGGCTGGGATATTACTTTGTTTTTGCAAAATGCTACAGAAGAACTGTCTGTTTCAAGTTTAAGCCAAAGGACTGTATATGCAAAACTGTAAATAAGAGTTGAGACAGTGATGTATAGATTTCTCCTAAAGTCCTATGAGTATGCCACAATTGGGTACATGTGTTTTACTTCTTATTTATTTATAAGAATTATTAAAAGAAGGTTTTGATCAATATACAGTAAAGCAGCAGTGTCATCCAGCAGATTTCTTTAATGCAATTTTYCTTAGTGCAAAGAAAATAGAAAATAGAATTCTTTACAATAAATATCTTGAAACTTTCTCAGTCCCTTGGTGACACTCACCTAATAAATATAATATCAACTATTGGTGGTTATTTGTAAAAGAAATATCCCAGAAAGTATTTAATGAAGAAGGTAAAAGCTTGATATAAATGTCTATGAACTAATGGGACCTGTTTAGAAGGCTGGATCAGCATAACAGTTCTAAGAAAATATTGTCTAATCTGGAATAGTAGTATTTTGGCTCCTCAGTGTTGGACAACCAGCATCTCCTGAATTTAATATAATTTTTAAAGGTTTTATCAAGATTCAATGTGATTTTAAGATGAATGATTTCAAGCCTGCATGGTCATAAATTAAATATTGCTCTTTAAAGTTTGATAGAAGAGAATTTTTTTTCTTCTCAGCAGAAAAAGTATTATCCTGATGCAGAGTAAGTAAAATTACTCATATCTTCAAACTAGTCTTCGTACAAATAACACAATTTTATTGTAAGTCAGAGTATTTACTCTATTTCTGTATCTTTTCTTTTTTATGAGATTTTCTAACACTGGCTAAGCTGTTAAATTTATAAATTGTGATTGGAATCTGACATTTAGAGGTGGGTTTTCTTAAATAGTCATAATTTCAATGTTTTACATTTCAAGCTCTTATTTTTCATTTACGCTTTCTTATTTGAATTATTTGAAAAGTGCTATTGATGTCTAGCACCTAATTTAAGTCTACCTAATCAAATATAGACATAGGAACATATAATCTTTACTAGAAGATAAAATAAGAACACTTACCAACCAAAAAAAAAAAAAAAAAAAAAAAAAAAAAAAAGAGTTGAAATGAAATAATTGCCAAAGATTTAAAGTTACTGTCTGGAATTGGAAAGGAACATAGAATAGAATCCCATACGGTGCTGCCAATCTATAAATAAGCAATTAAATTTATTGGCTATAGCAGAAGAACTTACAAGTTCACTCATGTGAATACAGGCTACACACTCTGGCCTTGAATGAGTACTCCTGAATAAAGAGTCCAGGAACATAAAGCAGTATTGATGTGCAAGCTAAAAAGAGGTAAACCCTGAATGAATTTCAGGGACTCTTTTYTTTTCCCCCCAACAGTGTCTGTTTCGTACCAGTTATGCATCTAGGAAAAAAAATGCAAATGTTTCTCGTGATGAAGATCGTTATGGAGAGAAAACTTTTCTTTTACAAAGTATTATTTTTAACAGTTATTTTGAAATCTGCCTCCTTCTTGTCCCATTCAATCTTTGACCTTGTCAGTTTTAATAGGTTTTAACTTTTATTCAGCTGTCATATTCTTGCTCTCATTTTCCTTACTAAAAATCTTACCATCTGTCTGAACCAGCAATATTTTCATTGTTAAGGCATCTTCTCCCACAACATATGTCTTCAATTTCTAATGTGAATCAGAATACTTTAAGAATGTTGTCACTGATTATGCCACCAATRTGATTGAATCAGCCTTGACATTTTGCCAATTAAACTGTGCACTTTAAAGAGAAGTATAAATAGCACTTGCTTTATTGAAAGTTTCAGTATGGTTTACTAGGATAATGAAACAGTTTCCTATATTTTTGGCGACATTCATGGAATAACTGGAATTCCAATTTTGCCGTCCACTTAATAAATTACATTTTTAGCAATTTACTTACTAGAAGGAGTGTTAAATAGTATATATTTTAATTTTTTTAACATCTAAATTATCAAGTTAATTAACTTAATAAAACATGTGTTTGCATAATTCTGGAAGCATGACAGTATAAAAAAATGACATATTATAGTGTTGTCTCTTTCTTGCTCTCCAATGCCTGACTCAAAAATATTTGTAGTCTTTTATATTATCTATTCACAGATGCATTAATTTGGCATCTTTTTCTCAGTTGCAGAATTTCCAAAATATATTTTGCCATTAGAAAACAAAAACTTCTAAGGACATGAAAGGAAGTGCAAGAGAATAAAATATCCAAATGTTGATGTAAAAAGTCTSTAATGTGATTTCCTTTTGAGAGTATATGGTCAGGAAAACTGGTTTCAGCTGGTAGAAATTAGGAGCACTTTGGAGACTTCAGCATTACTTCCTATAAACAGCATATTCTGCACTAGCTTTTTCATAGACCTTTGAATAGTTTAGTCCTGCAGGACACTGCATGTCTTTTCTCCTTCCTATCCAAAGGTTTCGAATAAGGCTAGTCAAACTTTTTCTAGCAGAGCTATTCTGCAATATAAATTATGCTTTGACCACACAGATTTCTTCCTAAGGCTTCTTTTCAGAATGTTTATTTGGGACTTCTGTTCTAAAAATCTAGGTGGTCGGACTTTGATAAATACCAGATGTGAAAGAAAAAATAAGATATGATTGCTTAATAACTTTTTGTTTAAATTACCATGTCTTATGCAAGTATAAACATATGATGTATGTACAACATTACATATAAATGCACTACATGTAGATATCACATTGTCTGCATATGCACGTAACACAATGCCAGATTCAATGAGGTCACCTCAGTATGCAGAGAGAAATATAAAAAACCTTACTGACACTAAACCCCTGAATTTCTGCCTGTGAAGTGTTAATTGGTGGCAAAGACTAATGCAATTTTCTCAGTTCAGAGTGGGAAAGAACTATTGCTCTAGGCAGCTGATAACTTCTCTGCAAGGCCTTCCACCAGCCAAACAGCAAAACTGGGACAACTGACTTGATAAAGTTTTTTTCTTCTTTAAAACATAACACTATTCTTCTTCCAGGGTTTAAGCTACTTTGTACAGTTTTGTTACCTATCCTTTGTATTTCTAGAAGGACTATGTGGAGACACTGTTTACATTGAAGAAGAGATCTATTTACCTTCAAAAAGAGCAAATATCTTTTACCACACAGAAAAGTTCCTATGTACACCACCTGGGAATGAAACTATATCTTGCAAAATGTATGTATATACATATTTGCAGTGGGGAAGCCTTGAGTAAGGCCACGGGAAAACAACACAAAATTAGCTTATATTGTTTGCATAAAAAAAAATGCAGTTGTGTTACTGAGTCATAGCTCCTTTCATGAGATAGAGCAGTGGCCTGACCTACCTATCACACAAAGCCTCAGTTTGTCCCTGAGCTGTAATTTTCTTACATGACTAAAAGGCTTGTACAATGCCCCGGTCAGAGATGTGCCATGGTATTTACTAATAACAGAAAGATGATTTCAGTTCTTCTGCAGATACAAACGCCGATTTTCAATAAATGTAAACAGGTAAAACTGAATAGAAAAAGCAAAGAAAATACAGATATGCAGAGAAAGAAAAGTCATCACTTTTATCACACTTAATGTAGAGCAGAAGATGACAGAGAATATAAGTTATTTCCATTTGAAACAGAGAGTTTGACCTTTGATTTCTATAGCTGGGACACAGAGTATTGGTACTTCAGGAGAAAAAAAAAGCTTGCGTCCAAGACCAGTGTAATGAGTATTTGTTAAAGTCTTACATTTTCAAAATACATATTTCATCTATTTTAAGACTGGGCTGATTTTAGGAGAACTGTCAAGCAAGGACACATGATTTCACAGAACATTTTTAAAACTGAACAGCAGTTTATATGAGGAAACCTTTCTTTCTTGTGCCAGTATTTATCCAAATTGAGATTATCACGAATCTTTATTATGTTCTTCCTTGCCATTTAAGACAGATACTAAAAAAGAAATAAAGTACAGCAGATAAGATAGTTTATCCCATGGTGAGAATAACAAACAAGATGAGACTTATGTAGAAGGAAATTTGCATTCCAGTCAGTGTTCGTGTGTATAATCAAGTACTGTGTGCAGTTAAATGAGTCTGTTGTCTTGCTATAATGAGTATCTACATCCATCCTAACAGTTAATGAGGAATAAATGACTTATTATCAATGAATGGCAGTATCTAAATAGCCTCGCAACAAAAACAGAATATTAATATGTGTAGCTAAAATAGATCTTAAATGATAATGAACTTACTCAGACTATTAATTATTTTAAAAGCCTCTAGTAAGGTTTAATGCTTCTGGATGGAATTGGAGCTCCACTGGCTCAAGTGCCTTATATGTTTGCAGACAGTTGACAAATGACCTTTTAAAACTATCTTACAGAACTGAATGGAATAGGGTTTTTATGAAATAGCATGGCCACCATTAAAAATCAGACCAAAGATCTCTCTAGTTCAGCATTTTATTCCCACCAGAAATTAGGCCTACTCACTTCAGTGGAAACAGCAAGAATAGTCTCTATAGCCGATGGTGCATTAACTGACTCACTTCCTAATCATCAGCTGATGGTGAGCCTGTGCCCTGAGGCACAAAGGCTATGCCTTTTGCTATCTTTTTTCTTTTCTTTAAAAAAAAGATTTTCCAGTACAGCAGAAAGATCTCCTTGTCACATGAATGTCAAATTCATTTCTCTAATTTCTCAAATCTTGGTCCCAGTGGTACCATGTTCAGACCATGAAACCGCAATTATAACAGAAATTTGGCTTAAGTTTTCCTGGCAGTGAGCAGATAAAGTGACCTCTTATCTAAATAGAGTAACAAATTCTGGATGAAAAATTAAATGCGGACTTTCTTTTAATTCTTCTTAACTTTAGCCAAATTCTCAGCTATTATTTGTATCCGGGATGTTATTCCCAGAGCTTGGTTCAATTCAGAAAAAGTAAGTATCTCAGATAGCCTTAAATAAAACAGTAGAATGCTAAACAAGTTTTCATTGTATCACCTGATGCCACAAAGGTCATGTAAAACTGCTTGGATTTCATAATATCCAGGACACAGATCTAGGCATTTCTCTTTTCAGATTCTTCCACTAAGATTATACGGGTTAAAAAGAAAAAATTGTGGCAAAAATTATTATTATTGTTATTTTTAATGAAACCTCCCTTTTCTCTTGGATATTTCACAAGCAATATGTATTTAAACTGTGTTTCTGGAAGAAAATAAACTCTACTCTTATGCTCTAAGTGAAATTATTTCGACAACACCAAAAAAAAAAAAAAATTAAACCTCACTGTAAATTCTTATGAGTACACAAGTCAACCAGTTTAATGTAAAATGTTACATAATGAACATCACACTTTCCAATCTGATCTAAGCATACAATAAAATATTGCAGGTAATTAATGAGTGCTCCACCGTACTTGAAAGAATCTATATTTGAATTTCAGGTAATGAGTGTTTCCTAACTAGCTAGTTGCCGTGAGAGACTTTTAGACAATTTCGATAATAAATTTTTGCTATAGTTCTTTTCCTGATTCAGAGAAATTCTCAAACGAAAGTGAGCACGGTAAGTGTATGCATAGAAAACGATTAGAAATATATTGTTTTCCTCTGGTTATTCTTTCATTCTTTCATTTCAACTGAAATTCAATATTCTAATACTATGCTGTTGTTACATAGGTCACAAAGATTGACCTGGTCTAAACCAGCGTCATCTAAACCTGCGGATATTAAATAGAGTTTTAACTCAACTCTGTGTTTAGTTGGGTGTCTGCTATCGCAAAAAGTCTCTTTGTTTCTGATTTTCTATAATTCCTTCAAAGAGATACACAGCAGCAGATTCCAGTACCTGAAGAGGGCCTGCAAGGAAAGCTGAGGAGGGAGACTTTACAGCTGTATGCAGTGGCAGGAAATGGGTTTATGGCTTTAAACTGAAAGACGGTAGATTTAGACTAGTATTGAGGCACTGGAATTGATTGTCTAGAGAAGTTATGGATGCCCATTCCCTGAAAGTGTTCAAGGCGAGATTGGATGGTGCTTTGAACAATCTGATCTAGACGAAGGTGTTCTTGTCATGACTGGAATTAGATGATCTTTATGGTCCTTTCCAGCCCCCCAAAAAATTGTCATTTTATGGTTCTGAAGTTCTGTTACCCATTTTGGTAGCTAATTTCCTCCTTAACTGAGTGGTATTTCTAAAAAAGTGGCATTTCTACTTCAAAGTACTTGATGACCTAAATACAATTAAAAAAACAGTAARGTGTATTAAAAGACATCTAAACATCTGATGTCAAGATATTTTAGTAGTTTCTGTTACACTAAAAATATGCTTATCAGTTTAAAGGAAAGTCCATATGTAAAGTCTGTAATTTATTAGTGTAATTAAATATTAACTGTCTAAATGAAGATTTATTAACAAAAAATAAAAAAGATTAAATAGAAATTGTCTATTGAAATAGACCAGGATACTCAGACATCAAAYCTTTTCTAGGAAACTTTGGTTACTTATGCTTCATTCTTACTTGCTCACCCATTTTTTAAGTTAGAAGTTAAACCTGAATTAGACACAATTGACAAATAATTAGATTTTATGCAATMAATCAGTCAAATGCCAAAAATTTCTGATTCAAAAGATGCAGCCAGTTCAGTAAGAAAGCCATTTTCTTGGATATGTCACTGTCGTGCTGGTACTCATTCAAAGTTTTCTTTTAAATACAAAGGATTAAAGCATTTGTTGTAATAGAAAATGAGAATGCATTTTCACAAGGAGATCATGCAAGCTCAAGGTCTAAAGGTTTTCTGAGAGGAAAGCTTAAGCTTTTAAGGAAGTATTCTGCAACCAAGAAAATTGCACCTTAAATAATAAAACTCTATATAAATGTGAGCACTTAATCAAAGTAAAGGCATTATTCTCTTCAACAAAAAGTATTTGAATTGATCTCTGGAGAATGTGTGGGAACAAAGAGAACAGGTGAACTGAAGAAATCCCAAATTTTATCCTAAATAAAAGTATCATAAGATACCATCAAAATATGCAGTAAAACATTTAAAATCATAAAGTCAAAGTTTGTTCCATTGCATGCCCCAGACACTGAATGCTTTCTGAAAATGATCTGCCACTTTTTCAAGAGTAACATGACAAAATTGCTTCAAACATACCAAAAAAGCTTCTCTCTTGGCCTTTGCAGACAAAAATACAAGAATTTTCAAGAAGCAAAGAGCATTTGAAGCATTAATGGGTATTATTTATACTAATAGACAAACAAGAGGTGTGTATATATATATATATACACATATTATATATATATATATATATATATACATATGTACATATGCTAAGAAATATATTTTAAATGTGCTAAGAAACACACAAATGAAAACAAATAGTGTAGATACTTGAACAGTGAGAGTAGCCCCTAATATAAGAAGCATTTGTTATGCCGTAGTGAATCCGATTCCACTTTTAGAATGTATTGGTTTAATGTTATATTTGGAGTATATAAACCAAAAATGTTTGTTATCAAAGTTTTCCAAATGTCCCACACCATAAATTTTSTTTACACCTGCTGTTTATGAGACTGTAAAGGTGTCTTATCATGCTAGCCACAGAAAATATCGTGGTCAAAAAACCAACAGTGTGACTGCAACCTGAAAGCRATTTTCAAGGGGAGTGTTAAAGAGTATTACACTAAAAAAGTGGTTTAAGAGTAAAGATGTGGTTTTTTGTTCATTTAAGTCAGAAAAATAATATGCAGTTGGTTTTGGTACATAAAGTGTTCAAGTTTCTGTGTCCAGTTTTTAGTTGTAGGCAAAATAATATCCTAGATTTTCSTTGATAAAGTCACCTTGATACTGATGAAATATTAGGGATAAAATGATTGATACAATAATAGCTTTGCTTATTCACCTCTTTGCTATGTAAGATTAATAAGCTTATTTTATTTATGACTTATAGTAGCACTAGGGAATCGAACTGTTTTTCTTAAGACACAGATTTTTTTTTGTTATTTTTATGATGAAACCAGTTTTAAAGTTTCATTTTAGTGTCTGGTTGTCAGTTAGTATCCATCAGCAATTCTTTCATACTTTATTATAAAAAGGTTTTCCCCAGTACACTCTATTTCATAGTTTTTTCAAAAAAAATCACATGAAAAGTGTGAAAACATTCAATGAGGCATACATGCCCACATAAAGTTAAATATACTTTTTATCTCTGTTGCATATTTATTTTATGCTGTATGTCACTTGATTTGCAGTGAGTTGAAATATTGAGTGTTTCTTTTCATGTCAAGYCACTCATTAAAATTATCTGGTAGCTAGAGCTATTCTTTTGTGATAGAGGTTGTCCCCAAGCCCTTTAGTTTTTCATGTTTCTACTGTGGCAAGTAGTCTTCAGGTATGCTGTGTAAATACAGACCAATGGGTTTGYCATCAATACAGTTATTCACACCTTCTGTAGCAAACCAGAACCCATARTTAATTAATTTCTGTTTCATGGATAGAGCACATTCATTTTCTAAGTTGTTGCAGGGCTGTGTTCTACCATTATGACCATCAACTGCYGCCTCAATTGTGCAGAGCTCTGAAGTCATGTAGATAGTTTATGAGCAGGGTTCTTGGTGAACTGGTATATATTTGTTCACAGAAATGCAGTGAGTTCTGTGTTTTATGGGCAGGTGGACAGCAAACTGTTGGTCAAATCCTCTCTACCCCTATATTGAGAGAGAGGACATATATTGGGGACAAAAATAGCTCACAATACCTGGCTTAAGCTTTACTGAATTATACTGTGTAACTTTGAGTCTCTTGTGGTAGCCTTAGAGAGGACATTGACTTTGCTGAAAGAAAAGGACATGTGAGGGACTCATTACCAATGAGAATGGAGAAAACTTCAAAAAACATTTAACTTTAAAAAAACTTTAAAAGGTTTCACATTTTACAGAAAGACAATGGGAGCTATACTCCTAAGGGTACATTTTTTACATTATTTCATTGCAGTAGAATATTAAACTAATGAGTGCCAGTGAAGACAACTTTGGGGAAAGTCAAATGGTCTCAAAAAATTTACATGTATTTGACAAGTATTTGAAAAAATTKTTCCCATGTTAAAATTTTTGGACTCTGACCAATGACAAAAACCCATCCGAAATAAAATAAAAAGTCTGCTTCTGAAATCTGTAAAAAGAAAATAATATTAGCAGTGTGCCTAGAATCAGGATTCTGGCACAATCTTCTTTGTCACTTTTCCCTGTCACTAGGGCACAAAAAAGTGAGAGTAARAATGCTCGTTTCAGAAATCCTGTGATTCTGGCAACCTGGAAAATTATGAAGATCTGRTGTATAACCAGACATTCCAGAATCTATTGTTTCTGACCTATGATTTTTCAAGAAAAACCCATCTTCCAGCAATATTAAACAAGAGCTATTTCCAAGTAGCCGCATCCTTACATAAAAATGTGAATATTTACTTCTTACAGCTGAGACACTGACTTGCAAGTTCAGTAGCCAAAAATCAAAAGCTCAGCATTTGCCACCCAAAAGCTGATCAAGCTCAGACAAAAGATCAGTTTTGCTTATTTTTGATATGTGCAAATATAGTCTTGAACATTTTCTTTGAAGTGGATAAAAAAAATATGGAGTTCATTTGGAGTTAAATATTTTGATTTGCAAATTCTTCTTTTCAACAAAGTTTGACACTATGTCAGAGGATCAGTTGTATTTTGTCATAATTACTATTCCAAACACTTCCAACTGTATTTTATTTTTTGTTCGAACTAGGGCAGTTCATCACAATTTGGTGAGACAAGTCCATGTTTATAAAACCATAACATATAAGTCAGGAGAGCATGTCTAAGTGGTTTTTTTTCAATCTATTTCTGACTTGGAACAAAAAAAGTGTTAAGAGCACCTCTGATAAGACTTTGAGTAAGCCAGAACTTCTAGGTAAACCTAACATTGCTTAAAGCAAATATAACAGAAGCCACATGAAAAGCTTACACACTCAAAAGATRAGCTTTAATAAAAGACAGAGTCATAACTGAAGCTTTTTTTTTAGTGGAACAGATCCACTAAGTTGGGTGATAAAAAATGTATGGATAAAGCAACCTCACAGACCTTTCTGTTCTTAAAGGACTATGTCTCCTCCAGCCTGGCTTTTGGTTTATAAGTTAGGGGCTATGACAAATATCTTTCTCACTAACAGCCTTGAGTCCTGCCTACATGTCTGCTTGCTTGTCACCAGAGGGATCGTAGGAATTTTTGTCACTTCTTTGGCTTTCTTACTTTGTTCGTGTCCCCTGTGCTGCTTATCCAGCAGGAGCTACTCACAACAGACAATATGAATCATATTTCAGCACTATAGATACAAATATATATTGCAATGATTTTTTTTTTTTTTTTTTTTTTAAAGATTAAACTTAATGTTGTCTATACTACAAAATGAAGAAAATAAGTGATGGTTAAAGTAATCTTAGATGCCCAACTTCATCAGCCTCACAGATCTTCCATGACAAAATAATCTGACTATGTAGTTAAGCTTGATTTGATGGCTGCCTATTTACAGTGTTATTCTTTACCCATGTGAATATTAGATCTATCTCCTACATAAAATGACCTGGTATGACCTGCTTTCATATGACCTTCATATGTATTGGCAAACATATATATTTCCACATCTTCTGCTCAGTTACTAGATAGTAATATGGTAAATATTGATGCCTAATTTCATCAGTTGTTGGATGCATAAATGCATAAATATCCTTTTATATCCTTTTATTCTGTTATAAATGCATAAAATATCCTTTAGTCATCTGCAAACAGCACCTGTACAATTCTGTTGACATTTTCATTAAAAAACAAAACACAAAAAAACCCCAACCACAAAATAAGTTAACATTAAAGTCAAGTTTGTTGTAAGAGTTTTTTATAACTATATCAAAGTTAAATAAYTTAATATTTAAGACAGGTGAAAGCATTACCATTAAAAGACCTGTAATAGTGACTGCTTGTGTTATTTGCCAAAAAATTACAGTTCTTTCTTATAAAAAATAGGAGAGCAATGACCTGGATGACTGTAGTCTATGCTATAGATATTCAAAAACTGGCCAGTTATGGAAATATATAATCATTTTGGACTGAAGATCATGTCTAAATAAAGACTTAGAGTGAAACTGAGGRAATATATCTAATTAATCTGAAGGATATTTCAGAGGATGTTCCTCTTATGACCCCACAATGCAGCGTGAATCTTCTTTCTTTCTGCTTCCACAGAAATATTTATTTCTCAAAACTTCAAGGAAAATCCTGAATATTTTGCAATMTAATTTTTGTCTATATAACTCAAAAACTATTAGAAATTAAGTTTAAGAGTAAAATACATAATGAAGATGCACAAAATTTTTGGACGTTAATCATACCTCCTAAATATACAGGATGTCAGTATTGCTTATCTGCCTTGTTTAACTGTTCAAAAGGAGCATAAATTGTAAAGAAATACCAGAAATTACATTTACACATAGAAGGTCAGTCAAAATACATCTGGTCATCAAGTCACATGATTTCTTTCCATACTTTGCTGGATCAGATTTACAGATGGCAAAAGATATCTGTCTTCTCACTTGTGGTAATAAATCCTCTCTTTTCATAAAATAGACATTTGAAGAAAAAAACCCCTTTTTTTTCCAAACCATTTACAGAAATAGTTAGTAGTTGGTAAATATGCCATTACTAATAATTCATGTTGTTTATTTGATATGCTAAAAGCATTATTAACAGTTGCATCATATGGTTCAGGTTTGTTTCCATTTTATCACTTAGCTATAGTCAAATTAATATGGCCATRTTATTATAGCTAAAAGAGATGAAAAAGATAAGTGATAATATTAGGGGATACATATAAAGAAAAAAAACCCCACATCAGTTAAATTTAAATTAATAATTCATTGAAACTCTTAATTTTATTCAGTCAAGGCTAAAGGAAAAGCATTTGGAGAGTAAATCTGAACTTACATTCCAAGTTATTGAGAAATTCACGTACATGYTGTGAGCAAGTTGGTACAGTTTCATTTATTTTGGCCTGTTGTCTTTATATCCRTTGAAGCTGTTCCTGTGAATGCCATCACATTATTTTTTGTTTCAGCATGGATAATTTTGAGGTACTTTACCTGGCAGATCCTTTTTGGAAATAAATTTGTTTGACATTGTCATGTAAGAGTAGCACCTTTCAACTGACTTGGGTTTTTCCCAACAAAATGTTATCACAGTGGGCTTTCAATGTTCTGATGTTCCCATGAATATGCTTCAAAGAAAAAAAAAGGGAATCACAAATTTTAAACCAAATTTATGTTTCTTCCATTGTGTTTCTTTTATAGCAGCTGTTTTTTTACTTTATTTCTACCCACTATTTTCCAGATGGTGTTTATGCATGAAGTGTATATTTAATATATACCTGTTGCAAAGGATTTAATAACTAATATTAGAGAGACCTTTTAATATGGATGGGATGGAATGTTAATCAAACTTGTATACAGTGCACGAGTTTTTTTTTTTTTTAATTTTTCAAATTCAATAGCTGTATACCAAACAATATTTTTAACTTACTAACTTTGTCTCCAAAGATTCAAGGTGTTGTGGTTTTGAGGCTTTGAATATTTTTTTTTGAGGGAAAGGAATTGCTTCRTTTTGCAAAAGAACCTGGAGCTAATAGTTTTCAGCTATGCATTGTRCTTTGGTACCTTCCAGCTAATCATTAATCCTTAAGCAATGACCTGATATTCATTGCTAAAAAAAGTCGCAAAGAATGTTAATGAAATCTAAAARATATCTACATTATCCACAGAGATCATAGCTCCTGAAATAAAAAGACAGTAATTTCATCTATTGCGCGACAGAACTGAGAGAGCAGGTATTTTGCCTGTTTCAGTTACATGTTCAGGCTGTGGCTCRCAGGGAGAAATGCTTGCCTTGGATAATAATGAATGTTTCCATTGAGAAATAACTTCCAGAGCAGCAGTACAGTGTACACATTACTTCATATACYTCAGAATAGTTACTACATATAGCTTTTGTCTTTGGTGAGAAGGTATCCATTGATTTCTGATCTTAGCACCAAACAAAGCAATTCTCTGCAGCCTATTTTGCTGTCAATGTCATTGGCTGCTGCAAATTGAGGACAGAAAAGAAAATACATACCTGTRTACACTTCTTACATCTCTGACTCAGTGGCACACGAAGATAGACACAGACAGGAAGGAAAAATTTACAAGTGACTACAAACCACTCTGGAAGAATGGAAGCATCCTGGAGTTGGCAGGAACATATTTTTTTTTTTTTTTTTCTGGCTGGATAATTGAAACTAGTCCTGAGATGGGTTCAGTAATCTTTAATTGCCTATGCAGGAGACAGTACTAGATTCATTTACATATCTCCAGACACTTAGATGAGCTCTCCAGGAGATGAGTCTCACTGCTCCAGGAGCCATCACTTCTTGTTCGGAAAAGAACCATATCCAGGTCATGACTTGAGACAACTCAGCATGCAGGTGCTGCTATTTATTTCCATTATGATACATTCAGTTACCTGACTATTGTAAACTTCCTTGCTTCAGCAAGGTGGAATTAATCAGGGCACATCTTTAGACATCTGAAAATAATTGAAAAGCCAGTCTTCCTAACTTGGGCTACAGTCACCTTCCGTAAGTCATTGGTACATACRTATACCTGCAATAAAATTAATGGGCTTTGAATGCCACAGATGGTCATTGCTATCAAACTCTACGTTTTAAAAATGACTGGAAGTATAAAGCAAAAGCAAGGCTTAGGCACTCTTAATATAATCATCTTTAGGAAGCCTTCTGCAGCATACAAAGTGGTTTTTGATAAATGGCAATGTAATGTCCTATATTTTCCCTTGTTCTTCTTCTGTCCAGTCTTCTTTCTTCAGGGTGACTTGGTTCTCCCATGGAAATTTTTCCAAATAACCACGTTTGTATTTACCTTTGAAAAGAACAGAAGAGCGATGAAGGGAAGGGGATGATGAACTTTCAATTAATTTGATTTTCATTCCAAAAGTTCATACTTCTGCCTGTAAGTTAATAGCATAGTTTAAGTTACATTTCTGTCACTTTGCATTATGTTGGTCTGATTTGAGGTAACATGATGTGATCAAAATAAACATGAATTAATCAGCCATGTACATTTGCCTTTTTTAATCTGACAGAGCTACTCTAATGCTATATTAAGAGAAAAGTTACATAGACACGAAAAATTTAAGCCACTTGATAGATTTTTTTAGATTCTGAACCATCATTTTGAAGTTTTATAAACTGAGTTTGAAATATTATTTTATTAAGTCAAGGCTGTTTCTTGTTCATGCCTGTGCATATTTTTTCAGGAAAAGTAATGAGAAAATGGATTAATTGCATTCACTGTCACATAAATTTTGAAATCAGAAGAGGATTAACAGTAACATTTTCTGCTCTTAATATTCTGCACTTGAAAGAAATAAAAGCAGGAGTCATATACTGAAAGAAAGACATTTGGTTCTTCTGCAATTAATACTTTAAAATAGCAACTACATATTCATTTTTCCAAGAAATGTTCACTTTAAATCACATAGTAAAGCAAGGACATATAATGGTAGGTTTTAATGATTGTCCACTCAAACATAGACTTATCAACACTAATCACATTTGGGCCTTCTTTTACATTTCATTAATCAGTAAGAAGGTGTCCATTGGAAACATTCTTGTCTCATGCTTTACACAMAGAAAAAAGCAGGAAACTCTCTGACAGAGTGAAAGGGAGGCAAATCACAGTCCAGGGCCGTTGCATCCACTCAACAGAATATGCTGTACTTTAACTAACAGAGCATGGGCACATACTGCTTTCCCATGCACTGCACTTCTCAAGATCAAGGCATCTTGCCTGTTGCATTTTAAATTCACATTTCTTTGAAGGTTAGGATATTGTACTCATCTTGTGCCTTTTCTTTTCTTGAAACACTCTATGATATATATATATGTATGTATATGTGTATACAACCACAAATAAACATGCACATATGTATATGTGTGTTTCTTCTCGGTGCTTTTAAATAAGTGTAAGAACAGCAGCACATTTCAATATGTGCTGACTGAAAACAAATCAAAGGATGGAATTGACACATTATTTAAATAAATCACAACATTCCCCTCAGTGAGCAAAACGTCTAAGTACAACACAGATCTTGAAACAGCCAATTTCCTTGAACAAAAAATGGGGACCCAATGACAATACAGAGATGCTGCTGCTATTATAAGTGAACTGGAATGAATATGGTTGGCTTAGTTATAGGCTGCATTTGTGGAATAAGCATCTTGCTATTCATATATTTGTGGTTTCAGTACTTCTGTGGGAGTGAATAACTCCAAAACTCCAAGTACTGAACCTGTCTTTTTTCTTTTCTCTCCAGAGTATTCATCCATAATTCTGCCAACTTGAACTGCATGGAGAAACAAGTAATTACAAATTACACTACAATTTAGCTTATATATGGGAAATATGGATCTGAAAGTAAACTTTCTAATCAAAGCATTACATTCTGAGCCAGCAACAAATTAGTTTGATTAGTTATTGTGCAAACTGTTGGCCTAAGAAGCCATCTGTAAATAAAGACAATTGGAAAAATATCGGAGATTATAAACAGCCATAATGTTAACTTGCTTTTGCATTTCTCATCATGTAGTGCCAATGTGACATTGTAGAATCTGCACAGTAACAGTGTATTATGAATATGTAAATATGCCAAATATGCTGTAAGCTCCAGTCTGGCATGTTGATAAAACACAAAGTTACTGCATGCTCTGAAACTGAGCATTAGCTCTCCACATTTGCTAACATTAATCCAAACTACTCCATGTACTGCAGCTTGAAAGATGTTCAATTAAATCTCATTCTGCCTGGTATAAATGACTATTATTATGTTGTGAAAGAAAACCTGGAAATATCTGCTAACTTGTTATATGTGCACTGCCCTTACTCTCACCTCACCTCCCAGACAGCCATTTCAGAAAATTGCTTTTAGTTATTTAAAATTCTGTCATGAACTGGTTTAAGCAAAACAATGAAAAGCCGAATACATGCATAATTTTTTGAGAATATCATACTTTAGGCAACTGGATAATAACTGTTGGCAATAGCTGTATTTTGAACATTCATTTTTATTTTGTGTGTAATTACTTACACACAGGCGTACACACGCACGTACTTCATTAGACTGATGTTCATTGCTAAAGTCCATTGATTTGTCTCAAACTATTTTAAGAAAATTAAAATATGAAGGCACTTTCACCTCTCAAGTCTCAGAAAAATAATTAATTCATCTAATTCTTAGATGAGAAAAAAACCCATGCAATTTTGCAGTTTTTCTCTCTCAGTTTCACTCAATAAGGTGAATGGATGAGCTACTAAACACAAATTCTGTTATTCTCAGACAGAAAAGGACACATGTAAATATCTAAATGGTAGTCTCATCACAAACAGACTAGTTATTTGATTGCTAAAAATGTCATATTAATCATATGAAAAGTTTAACTTTTATATTGGCAGAGTTAAGGTATGTTTGAAAGCACTAATTCCGAAAAGCTCTTGTAAATACTTATAAAACCAGACAAGTGTCACTGTATTTTATTTCCATAAAAATTATTCTAAGACCCCTGAATTTCCAAATTAGAAAGGTCCTTATATGTATGTCCAACAGATATATAGGTAATTTTACTTGCATTCACTTGTACTTAATAGCAAGCATATGCCAGCCAACATTTTCTAAATTATGGCTGACTCCTGGGAGTTTTACATAGTTGAAGACCGAACAGTGGAAAGAACACAATTAAAAACTTGGCAGTATTTTCAATGCCTTCACTCTCCAAACTCTCAATGATAGCTATAAAATCAAGCAGATTTTGCAAAAGCATACAAGGACAGAAGTTTTGTATGCTGGATAAGATCTTTCATAATATATTTGAGTAGTATGCGGTCTCTAAGGATTTCAGGGACATCCAGCATCTTTGTCTGTTCCCTGGCTGTACTTGTAGGTTTTTTCTAGTACAGCTTTTGAAATATCTGCTAGTGAAAGCCTGAGAAAAGGCTCTCTAGGCCGTAGGAACCTGTGCAACTGGCTAAAAATTGTTCCTGTAGTCATGGGGTTACTAGGACCTCAAGGGTGTTGCTGCAAGAGGGCTCTAGCTCAGATCTCATTGTGGTTTTGCCATGAATCTCCTGATCACTTCTTTGTCAAAAGAGGCACCCTAGGATCATGGTTCCTGCACTCAGCTTGCTGGCTGAAGAAGTCCCATTGAATCATACCTTATCTGGTTCATAGTAAGTCGTCCCGAGAATATAAATGCCAACCACTGCACCCTACACATCCATTGCTTTAGTGCAACTATACTCTCTCATATAGGCATAGCCTAAAATTGTGTGATTATTGTAGGGCATTAAGAGTTGTAGGCAGACATCCTGATAATTATTTTTTTATTAATTTGTATGTGTCCTTTTGATTTTTAAAGAGTTAAGCAACGTGCTATAGTTATTCTGTAATCACTTTTCAACTTGGCACAATTTTCTTTTTTTTTTTACAGTTTGGGAGACTAACTTCAGACTAATTCAAATATGAATCACATAAACCATGAAATTATCAAACTGAAAATTATGTATATTATAATTTCAATGCAGACGTTGACAGATATGGACTATAACTGGATGAACTCATGGAGTTTATTTCCCTAAGTGACTTCTATCACCTTGATGTGCTTAGTGCCATCCCTGCTGATCGCAAAACTTATTCTGCCCAGAAGAGCTGACTGATAAAAGTTCTAAAAAATCACAGCTCTAAAGACAATAAACCTCCCACTTACCCTGTAGTCATCTGGTTTTCCCCATAAGAGATAGTACTTCTCTCAATTTACATTTTAATTACTTTTAAGTAATTTAGCAATTTGCAAGTATCATACTAGATGACTAAGAGAGAAGAGTAGAAAACATTATATCACATTTTGCAAAATGCCAAGCTAGCAGACAGAAGATCTAACCTTACAAATCTGGGCCTTGCTGTCAATTGGCATTACCCAAATCACAAGATGTTTGGAACATTAAAGAAAATCTTCACTGCAATAATTTTCTTTTCTTCAACAAATGTACTCATCCATCACCTAAGAGTCAGACAGAGGAGATATGCTGTGAAACATATTAATGACTGGTTCTTTTTCCCGTATGATTCAATCACAAAAGAGGAAAAGACTATCACATAACCACAATCTTTGCAAACACAAAAAAAGAAAAGCAAAAGTCATTAGGTCATTCATCACCAGGTAGCAATATTCTCCCCCTTTCTAATACAGTATTGTGTCCATTAATCTTTACCAATTAAAATAATGTCAGACAAAGATCCCTTCCAACTGAGAATATTCTGTAATTCTGTGAAATATGCTTAGCATATGACACATCCCTTCTAATTTAATTACCGTGTGTAACATTTTGAAATATGACAGTTGCTTATGAACCATTTGAATCATGGCCTGTACTTTTAAGACTTTGGCAAATTTCACCCTTTTATATAAACTCCTTTCTGAAATGAAGGACAAAACGTCTGCATTCTTTCACAYAAAAAAAAATTCACTGGCATCACAAAGGATTGCATTATGATCACCTTTTACTAGCAAGGAAGAAAAGAATTGGAAATCAATGGACCAAAACAAATCCATAGAGAAGGAAGCCTAAATGAGGGATAAAATAATGACAAGAGGCAAATCCTTAATCTATTTTGGTTCCTTCAAAGACTGATGCAAAGAAAAATAACATATTTGGGATAACTGAAGTGGAAAGGAAAACTGTACCACTCTGACTGCTACTCTTACCATCTTCTGCAACATCAGCATCTCATCTGGCAACACTGATTGGAACACCAAGTGAGCAGACCCAGCCAGAGATGGGAATACAGCTTCTATTGTCACCTTCAGTAGTGGATTCTACCTGGATGTGATAGTTATGCTTTGCTGCCTTTTTCTCGTGGTTTTTTTTTTTTTTTTTTTTTTTTTTTTTTTTTGTATTCTTTCTTATTACAACCTAGCTTGATAAGTAATTCTCAAAGTGTGCACGAAATGCTACCACACATATGTCCATTACTTGAGGGAGAATTTTTTCAGTAACACAGTAACTGTTTAACCCACCCCTCCTCCTTATACTTAGTCAGCTCACCACACTGCTTTATATAACAAAGATAGCAATTGTAACACCTTGATTATGACAGAATTAAACAGACTGCTCCAAGGAGAACTGTGTTTTGTCTGAGCCATTGGAGGCGTTAGGCATCATTATGTTATTATCTTGTGCACATTGGAAGAAAGAGAAGTACTCGCCATTGTTATTAAGTACCAGCATCAGTAAAACAAACTCTCTAAGTTTAGTAGATGGTAGCTGACAGGAAATCTCACACCTTCTTGGAAAAGGAGGACAAATACATGAGGATTTTTTCATTGTATATTTGCTCAGATAATATATAAATTTTATAAATTTTATATTATCCAATATCTGATTGCATCCTTTGGTTCAAGATATTAGAGAATGAAATACAGAAGAGGAAGAAATACTAAAGAGAAGAACTAACTAAAATCCAAATGCAAAAAACAGAACAAAACAAAGAAAATAATGAAAATTTCGTACTCATATCTGAGGGCTTTCTGTAGCGAATTGGCATAGAGAAAAACTGTAGTTTAAATGAAATCACAAGGTGATTCATTGATTTATTAATGATGTTATTAACCAGCAGTGAGTGAATTACACATCAGGATCAGTAACACAAGAGATAAATCATCGTGTTAGCCACYTAGAAAGTTCAAGAAACAGCCAACAGTCTAATCTCTCTCCTCATGCACAGAGAGAGTTATGGGCACAGATCCCCAAGTGACCAGATGCATTACCAGTTGACCACCTCATCCACAAGTGCAGRTACCCTGTCTGCATATTTCTGTGGGAGATGTACATGCTTTGGCCTTGTGTGAAAGCCTGCCACTTCCTACAGTGCACTAACCCTCATACTGGTGAGGAAGCAGCTCCCAAGTGCTTGAATCTCCCTCCACCATGAAGTCATCTGTTGTCAGGTCTTTCTTAYTGAGATACAGAAAGAACACCACACCATCCCTCTCTCACCTCACCACCCCACCCCCATTTCAACCTACAGCAAGCCAATATTTTAGCCAGGGAGGATGCAAGTTGAGTTGCATCTTTTTAAAGTCCTTCTTTAGTTCATTTATTGTACCAGAGATAAAAAATAGGGATGAAAAATAATTTTAAGTCTCCTATAAAAAGTCTTGGAAATATCTCTCCATATTTCTAAACTTATTTCAGGAGCAAGTAGGTTAGGATAATTAATTGTGGTAYGTTCATCTTGGCCAGCAGCCAAAACCCAACCTGAGTCCTGCTCTCTTCCCTCTTCTGTCAAATGGGGAGAAATGAGAAGGAAGAGGAGAAGGTTTGTGGACTGAAAAAAAGATCAGGGAAAGCAAAAGCTGTTCATGCAAGCAAAATAGAAAGCATTCACCACAGATGTCCAAGCACTTCCTGGGAAGCAGGACTTCAGCATGTGTAATCAACCACTACTTGGGAAGACAAATGCCRTAACCACAAATATCCTCCCTCCCTTACTCCTCCTTTTCTTGATTTTTTTCTTGTTCAGCAGTATATCATATGTTACAGAATAGGCCAGTTTGTGCCAGCTGCCCTGCCTCCTCACAGCTGTCCTGTCCTGTCCCCTCCTAATCTCCAGTGGTAGGGGAACAGGGAGGAGGCCATGATGGCATGCAAACACTGTTGAGCAATAGCCGAAATTTTAACTGGTGTGTGAGCAACRCTGTTTCAGCCACAAATGCAAATCAAGCACCACATGGCCTGTTATAAGGAAAGTTACACCGCCATTCCAGCCTCATCCAGTACAGGAACCGACCATGGATTTTTTTTTTCTGATTTATTGATAAATATCATGTTCACARTAAATTGCAAATATTTTTAGTACTGAAACTGAAAAAGAATACCACTCAATTATACTCTACTGAAAGATTATTTACTTTATATCATTTGGTGAAAATTATATGTACCAGAGAAACACATGGCTCAAAAATAGCCCCACCAGCCAACCAACCAACCAACCAACCAACCAACCAATCCAACAACCAAACAACCAACCAACCCAAAAGACCAGATTTAGCATTGATCTATAGTATGATTGCACTGTATAAATCCAGTAGTGGTTATGTGGGAATGATCAAGCCAGGCCTGATGGGAGAAATTCTACTAAAAGCAGAGAAARCCTTATGTCTATGAAAAGTGAAGTGAAAACCAATGTACTTCAGGGATGCTTAGAAAGCAGGAAGACTTTCACACTGCTTACCATCCAACCAAAGTTAGTATCAGAGAGTGGAAMAATAACATTATATGAAGTAATTATGTCATGAGCAAAACTGCAGAGTAGAACGGAGGGGATGGAGTTTCCTTCACATTTTCCTGGACACAAGCTTGTTGGGGTCAGTTTGTAGGTTTGACCCTGGCTAATGTTAGAGAAAGACAACCTGTCTTTTTGATTCTTCCTATCAGTGATATTGTACGTGGTTATGGCAAATTCAAAAAATGTAACAGCTTATTATAATTATATTTTATATATATTATATTTTTATTTTTTATTTTATTTATAAAATATATTATTTATTTTATTTATATTTATAATTTTATATATATTATATAAAATGAGATATTATAATTATCTCATTTTGTATTGAGACACCAGCAGAAAAGCAGAGGAGGAAGCTGAAGATGCAACAGATACTTCTAGAAGCAATGGCAGTGAAAAGAACTCAAGAAAATAACTGTCTTACATAGTCACATAGGTGAGAAATAGAAGGACACTGCAAAGCGTA
>QVAJ01000025.1:4232897-4245170 GCA_003546035.1 Mixornis gularis | reverse complement strand
GTGCTCTGCTGTGGTGAGACTCACTGCAGTGCTGCATCCAGCTCTGGGGGCCCCTGCAAAGGAAAGCCATTGATTGACCTTTTGGAGCAAGTCCACAGAAGGCCACCAAGATAGTCAGAGAGATGRGGCACTGCTCCTGCAAAAAAATGACTGATTTTGTTCAGCCTGGAAAGGAGTGAACTTGTTCATCCTGRAAAAGAGGAAGCTTTGGGGTGATCTAATTACTGCTTTCCAGTGCCTGAAGGGAACCTACAAGAAAGATGGAGAGGGACTTTTTAAAAGAGCAGGCAGTAACAGGACAAGGGGGAATGGCTTCAAAGTGGAAGGGRGGTTTAGATTAGATGTTAGGGAGAAATTCTTTACTGTGAGGTTGGTGATGCACTGGAACAGGTTGCCCAGAGAAGCTGTGAACACCCCACCCCTGAAAGTGTTCAAAGCCAGGATGGAGCTCTGAGTAACCTGGTCTAGTGAAAAGTGTCCCTGGCCGAGGCAAAAGGATTGGAATTAGAGAATCTTTATGGTACCTTCCAACCCAGGTTATTCTATGTTTCTGCATGATGCTGTCATTCTGTGAGGTTACTTATGTAGTCTGTAGTTTATAGAACGTACAAAAMCAGCTCCAGCCAAAGGGACAGTTTAAAACACCACTGACATTTGGAAATTAATCATAGTGCCTTGCTGCTTGGCTAGGTTCCTGACTTCCACAGTCAAACAAAATCTGGGTACRTTTTTCAGCCCACACTGACATAATATATACCTGTGAGGGAGTTCTGCTTGGTCTTTGCTTCCAGCAGAAACTATTAWCGAGAGTTCATTTCAGCTGCTAGTTATCAACACTTGGCAGTGCTTTAATTGTTTGACATACAGACACATGGGATAATGGTATTTCTAATTTAATGGCTTTTTKCCTGCTCTCTGAAAGAACTCTCCAAGTCTTACTGAACACATTAGTATTGAGGCAGCATGTTTGGCATTTATCTTGCTTGATGATGAACAACAGGGAAGAGCACTCTCTGTTTCTTTTGATAAAATCCTACAAAGMAAAATTTGAAAAGAAAATAATTCAGTTGAAGAGCTTTCAAAGAGAAGTAAACAAAATATGAAGAAAGGCTTGGAAACTGCCTTTGGAAGTCTTTGAAGATAAGTAGTATTATTGTCCTGAAAAGTCTAAGAAAGAAGACAGAAGCTTTTATAATCTCATTTAATTATAAATTCATCAAGACGTAATGTAGAATGGTGTCTGTAATCTCTTAATTCATTTAACTCAGAGTTCCACCCACTACAAATACATTAAAAAAAATAGATATATTAACAGTACTGTGATGGCAAATGGCAGACAATATTCATTCTAACTATAGAACTGTAGACGCGAGGCTGTTCTTGCACAGCAAAAATGTGTTGTCATATAGTACACAGAATGTCATGAACACTGAATAACTCGTCTTGGAAAAGAACTCCAGAGGTCAACCAGTCCAATTACTCCCTTGCAAAGTCATAACAAAAATAATCTGATCGGAAGACTCAGAAACAGATCCAGGATTCTTGAACACTTAAAAGGACAGAAAGCACATTGTTTCTCTCAGTACCTGTTACGGTGTTTATGCCCCATCGTGGCAGAGTGAAACAATGCTTCTTTATCCCCCATCATGGCAGAGTGAAACAATGCTTCTATGTTATCAGGATTTCCTGTATCCAAGTTTGTTGTACCTGTTGTGTTCTGTCCATTCATTCTGCACTTTGAAACTGACTCTGTATCCTCTGCTCGGGTATTTATAGACAATAGTAAGATTTCCTGTTCACCTTCTCCTCCTCTGTTGAGCAGAAAATTAGCCTCAGCCATTCCACTTCCATCSTGTGCCCCCAGCAATTAAATAAAACCCCCAGCCATTCCATTGGGCTTCTGCTGTACCCACTCCAATATTATCTTTCTTTTTTTTTTTTTTCCCTGGGTAGCCACAACACCCCATACTTAACCTCATGACTGCCAAATAGAGGAGAAGGATCGTTTCTCTGGATTTTCCGCACATAAGCCCTTGTTAAGAGCTCAGGATGTGACTGGGCACCTATCTTGCAAGGGCACATTTCTGTTGGCAGGTGTTGGAAGAAGAGACAATCTACTCACAAAATGGAAAATTTAAGGGGCTGATTTTTTTATATATGTTGTATACAAAAAGCTCACCGAAAGTTAGCATCCCTTCTCATAAAAACCTGTATAATGTGACCTTAAGCAAGTAACAATTAAGCAGCATTAATTTAACAATATCAAATTCCTAAAAAGGTAGGCCATTCTTCCCAYTATTGATGTCAAGCTGATCCTCTGAATACTAGAAACATAAATGAGATCTAAAGATTCAATAAGGAATCGCTACAGAATGATAAGAAAAGTACAGTTAGACATAAAGGAATGATTTTTACAGCTTGTTCACAGTTGAGGAACACAGTCACATTTWGTCAGGAACAGAAACTGTAGCATTAACAATATAATAATATTTGCACCAGGAGAGAAAGAGTGCTCTAAACCTCTAAAGTTGTGCATTTTCCTGTATAATTCAGTGGGAAGAGTTCTGTTCAAAACAACTGGAGCTCAGTTCCCCACCAAAGATGAGTCCCATGGACATAGATCAATTATTCATTGTGTAGTTTCCAAACTAACAGATGTGATRCACAAAAATATCAAAATGTTAATATTTTTATCACTTCATGTGCTGTCTCTTTTATATTAACATGAAACACATCAAAGTTTTTGGCGTTCTTTGGCCAGCTATAGTGATCCTCTTTTGAAAACAAGCAAATACTTCTCTTAAACTGATTCACAGTCAGTACTGTTAGAAGCCTTTTTGTATTAAATGAAGAATATTGAAAAAAAGATTAGGACTTTTCTTGGAAGCTAAACTGATCCAAAGAGACTAGTCTTAATGCAATAAATAATGAGTTTTTTGTAAAGGTAGCTGGGCTCCARCATGTGAATGTTTTGATCCAGCCTTTCTTAAAAAAAACCCTGCTGCTCTGTGTATTTCATACACAGAACCATAGAGAGTTAACTTGTTGAATAAATAACTAATTTGTAGGTTCTCTCAGCCAAATGATTGTTTGTTCTAAATAAGGGAAAATAATACAAACAGGAACAAAATTTTTCACTTCCAAATGTCTGGATCATCCATATCCTATCAGAGTGGTTTAACCATGTGTTCCTTCTACTTTAAAATAAAACTGTTTACTGCTGTATCATAGATTTTTAACTGGAAAAAAAAAAAAGTAAATGGAAACATTTTCCTGTAGTCTTAGGTCTTTCTGGTATTTTATTTGTTTTATCTCATTTTTATGTCCTAAGTCAAGGTGTAAAACTTTACAAGGTTTTGAAAGCATCAGAAGTCCCAGCCTATATATGAAGCCATGTCTTGCTCTAAGCTTGGTAACAGAACAAAATTCAGGTTTATGGTTACATGCAAGGCCACATAAACTTAAATGCAGATAAAGAGTGAAAATAAACAAAAAATACATAACTTGGAATCAGTAGACATCAATCTGATGGGCTTTAAAAGTCAGTTCAAGTATGAGGCAAAAGGAATGCAGAGTCATTGCAGTAAGTGAACAGAAGTCACTTGATGAAAGATATAGGATTGGAATAATTCTGCTTTGCTGCATGACACAAGTAGGAAAAAACTGCATTTGGCATTGTCGAAGTAAAAGGTGTTAGAATGTGAGAGAACTTTTTTGAGAAATGTGAAGGGTTAGGAAGAGCTTTGTCTTTGGTTCCTTATGAAAAAAACCCACCTCTGGGCATTTGGKCAAAACATCTCACACGGAGAAGAGGCTTGGTTTTCACGTTTTCATAATAGGCTGTACTGACCTTTTAGAAAAAGTGGTTGGGAAAAAAAGTAGGTAACATGTAAAGCATGGAAGAGTAACAGAAGTTTTCCTTCATTCATGTTTAGTATGATCTCTTGGGTAGATACTCTGAAGATSTCACAGAAGATCCTGGTGATGTCCTGCGGAGAGAGGACAAGTTAAGGACAACGACACAGACTGGCAAAATAACATATGATCCTTTAATCTGACTTATATCTTCTRTTTTGCTGTTTAGTGATGCCAGTCACTTGAACTTGTCACTTCAGGCAAGTTTTCATGATACAGAAAGTTCTTTTAAGGTTTGAAAACCTCCCTTGTCTTCCCCACTGCAACAAGATGCTGTATATTGAAAACATGATACTACRTGTCCTTAACATCTTGAAGTTTTGCATAATGTTATTGGAAAGTAAATTACCTACAGTACAGGGTATAATTCCCAGTATAATTTCTGCAGTGTGCTTCAAGATTTTTCCCCAGCCCTAATGTAATATTCATTTAAATACACAGGTAAAAATGTGTTGTGTTATACTGAATTTAAGAAAATAGGGTTTAACTATGACTGTTTGTAGCAGTGTACTAAGATTTTAAGAAGTCATGTATATATGACAGGAGGGATAATAACAATGTCAATGCTGAGGACTTTTCATAACAACTCCTGGCARCCATCTCTGTTATCAAAGGTAAAAGAATCCCAGTCAAGGACTAATAAGTAATTTATGACTTCAATTCAACTCTATTCAAAGAAAAAAGAAAGCCCTTGACATGAACTTTTCATTTATATATTATCTAAAAATAACTTAATATTTCATATAAAGTATAATGTTATATTAACTCAATATTAAATCTTATACAATATTTGCTATATAATTATAAGAGTATATAATGTTTTTATTATTTCATGCTTTTATTTATGCATTTGGAATTTTACAATGAAACACAAAGTCTACAATATTTACTCATATAAGAATGCTACAGGTAACATATTAATACAAAATTAATACAAAAGGATGTCCTGTCCTTCATAGCAGGCATGAATCTTGTCCAATATTCTTTGTTTGTTCAGTTGGAGAATTTTTAAATTATTTTTTAGGAGAAGATATACTGAGAAACACCTGGAAAACAAGATATTTTGCACAAGTTTCTGAACAAGAAATCTTAAGGACAACAAGATGACTATGAATAAAGAGGTAAAAGAGTATTCATAAATTAATGTTTAAATTTTGTCTTATTAATAAGAGGTGACAGGAGCATATTATGCTACTAGATGAAATTTCAGATTTTCACTGTACRATTTGATTTCTTAGAGATGTATATAAGAAAATTGAAATAATAAGTGACAGGTTGTTTTTTGTTTTTTTTTACTGTTTCCTCTCCTTACACAGATCAAAGAAAGCTGGACAGATATTTGTTGTATTTGACATCTTAATAAAAATTCTGAATGTTTATATTATTTAATCAACTTCTGAGTTCTGCTAGTATTCTAACCACCAAAATCAGCAATTTATATCTCCAAGTAAATGAAAATTATAAATGAAAATTAAATAGAAAAATATAGACATGTCACTTATAAATAAATAGATCAATATATTAGAGAGAAATGTCACTTAAATCCCTCTGGTTTATGTTTTGTCAGCATGCCCATTTTCAGARGCATATGACATAGTAATAAAATTCTACATGAAAACTTTCAGAGCAGTCAGATAGGGAACATCTGGATTTTGCTTTTCTGGCAATTAGAAATATTAAACTGTAAAAAGTTTCCATTTGTCCAAATAAAGTTATATGAAGAAATGTCTCATGTACAACAGTAAAATTCAGCATTATTCTTTTTAAGAAACCAACTGAAGTCAAATGGATACATTTGGAGTTTACTTTCAATATTTTTGTTACACTAGTGTGAAACTACAATATATTGAGGAAAAGATAGCTCAATAAACAAGAATTAAAAAATCACTTCTAGGTTCTTTCTATTTTCTAGGAGCTAAAACTTTTTGAACTGCTTTACAGACAGAAAAAAGTTGAGATTCCTGACCTTGAGAATTTTGAATAATTTTTTCATCTTTATATAGGAATCATTGATCAGAGGAAAGACTGGAAGAAAAAGTTTTAGAAAAGTGAAATATTGAGTTAATATAGTGATGGCATGGGTACATCTATTCATTATTTTATGTTTGCTTGTTTTTATTATATCTTGTATTCCAGAGTGAGCTTTAGGGCAATTGTCATTTTTATTAAGAAAATACCCCTGAAGAAGTTTATTTGAAATTGCTCTCATCAAATACGGGCTCATGCTTTGAAGTTTTTATCACAGTTTTCAGTCTTGTAAGGTTCAGGTCTCTAAGGATGTCAGAAAGATTCTTACAACTAGTGTAGGAAGGAATGAGATTCTKCAAGTATTTATGCAGATCTTTGTAGTACTTGAAGTAGGCAACCAAAGTAATATGCCATTGGATTACTTTGCAAACTTAGCTTTGTGGCATAGAAAGTAACAGAAAGAAAACCTTTGCTTGAAGAATATTTAGTGAGTTTTTAGGATAAGTGATAATTTTTTTTACCAATTATAAAATTTATATATTCAATTTGTAARCATGAACAGAATCTTTGCTCCAATATTATCTCAAGGTATATTTATATATCATTTACTGCCCAGTTACATTATTCCTTCTTGTGAGGTCAATGCAATTTGCAATATCARCATATCAACAGCAAAACTTCTTCCTGAGTTTGAATCTGGAGGGCTGGGATCACTAACATTGGCAGAGGCCTCAGCCACAACTCCTTCTGTGATGGACACTATTGTTTTCTTTACTCATCCTTTGGTCTGTTAGCAAAAGGCACCGTACCTTCAACTTCTCTTTTAGCATGCAATGTCAAATAAACTGTGTAACTCAGGTCAGTAGAAGCTGAAATGCTGGTCTTACTAAGGGTATCACTTTTTCCAGTTTAAGCAAGAAGTTACAGAAATTTAACTTCATTTAAATTCAGATCATATGCCATTCCTACTCTTCTAAACACATGATGATTTCATTAGTTAGAAAGACAGAACTGGGACAGTGGGGAAATTTTTAACAGATTGCACCCAATTCTTCTTGTTTAAACAGTGCATATTAAATTCCTTGTCAGTCTGGAAGTATTAGAGAGCATAAATGCCTTAGAACAGCAGTTTGGCAAAATCTTTTTAGGATTTTTGACTCTATTGCTCTAGTGCAGTTATTGCTAAAATTTCATAATGAGATGTAGGATTATTACAACTGATTGTAGCAGGAGGAAAAGACAAAAAATACCAAGGAGCAAACTTTGCATGGTGAGAAATTATCCTTTGTGGACAACACCTTACTATTAATTTAAACATCAACTTTTATGTTTTTTGAAAMAAGAAGCATTCATATTGATCTGTGATGACTTCTTTGATTAATTCAATAAAGAACAACAGAATTAAGTAGATGGACATTACAAAGTGAAACTTTAAAATGCAGGAAATTATATGTGCAATCTTGAAGATGAATGAAAAGCTTTGTTCCAGCAGCAAATTCATTAATTACCAAAATAACATAATAATGATAGAATAAGGAAAATAAAACTGCTGAGGAATAAAAGATAATTATTCCTTTTTTTTCCTTTTTTTTTTTTCCTTTTTTCCTCAGATACAAATGAATTTCTTGCTACCAAGAAAATATAGTCTCATATGTGCTTCTAACTTACAGATTATGGAAGAGATTTGGGGTTAAATTTATTTCTTCATTTTAGTAAAATTCACGTATTCTCTGTGCGCATTTAACATATGAGGAAGAAAATAGCAATAGTTTTTKTCTCCTCAACATCAGTGAAGATTCTCTTCAAGGTTTCCTTTGAAATACATTCTTTTTTGAATATAATACTGAAGTACATTGCTTATTTTTTATAAAAAGCCCAAGTCTCTGACTGAAGTACTAAATGTTTTACCTTGGGATGAATATAGATTGTCTTGACATTTAACTATATTATGTTCTTCTACAGATGAATGAACTATTATAACATCTTCCACCTAGCAAATGACAAGTTGACATTTTCTTTTAGATAAGTACAAACACATATTTTCTAATAACTATTTAGGGATAGAACTGTTTGTTTTCAAAATCTTATTGTTTTCTGTAGTTATCACCTTAGACATTTCACTTAGAAAGAATTAACTTTTGAGAGTTACTCCCTCTGGAACTAGTAAGAATAAAACAAAGTAATCCAGTAAAATTTTGCTTATTCGAGTCCTGATAAAGAAGTAGGCAAGGCAGTAAGTAGAGAGAAATGATTTGTTTACTTAACATATTGAGACATACAGTGAGAGGTATTTCTGCACATTCTTAAAAGCTTAAAAGTCTTGAGTGTTTTTTTTCTTTCCCTTTTAAAATATTGCTTGTCTTTTTAATTTCCAGTCCAAGGTTTGTGTTAAAGCACCAACCACATAAAATCAGCTGTCAGCAAGAAACATGCTCAAATCTTTGATTCTGTCCTCAAATTCCATACATGTTTCCAAATGTTGCAGTATGGCAGACATGCTATTATCAGTCACTATTCATGGTTTCTGCAGTATCTGAGCACAGCAAACTTAAACAAAGATGAAGATATAACATTAATTCTGACTGGGCTAACTCAGTGTCTAAAGGTCAAACCTTAGGTCTTTCAAAAAATTGGTTGTATTTCAACAGCTTCTATTACYGGGTTTCTGGAGCAGAACACAAAAAATCAATTACCACCAAAAAAGTCACATACATAGCATTGTATCACTGAACTTCTTTATATTTTTGACATACCCAGTTACAGGAACAAGCCAAATGTAACCAGGCTGCATCTGGACACTCGAGAGCATTCAAGAATACACTGATAGTGATTGCCTATTCTGGTTTGTCCTCCCGTGCTCCATGCTTTTCCATGTTCCTCTCACACTTCCTTTCCCTCAGCCATTGTTATCTTTTTTAGTCATATTTTCATTGATCTCAAATTCTTTTATATATAGCCTCTCTTGAAATTTACATCATACGAGCCATTTTGTTCTTCCTTGCTGTCCTGTTTCAGGCCAGGACAGGGTTAATTTTTGCAGTATCAAGGAAGGGGCATTCTATGAGGTTATTCTATACCACTCCACATAATTTCCAAGCTYTGGGGGGAAAAGGACTATCTTCCAGGGAGAAGGGGCTCCTTTGGGTTGAAGAAATGTGGCAGAGGGATCTGTCCAATAAGGTCTACAGTCAAGGGGTTTCTGGTACACTCTGTTATTAATATTGTTTCTGTTACTGTTCATTTTCTTATTTCATAGCTGTTTCCAGTAAATTGTTCTTTTCTCAACTTGTGATCTTGTGCCTCCAGTTTTTCTTTTCAGCCCTCAGTAGGGGGGATGGAGGGGGAAAACGAGCGAGTGAGAGAGTGACCCATTAATTGAGGAGTACCATTTCTAAAGCATGACACTAGTCAAATCACAAAATGAAAACATTAACACCTTTACAGAAAAAGAGGAAGAGAAAAACAGTGCCTGTAAGTTACAATTCTAGGCTTGTCAAACAGGAAATACATCAAAAAAGGACCATTTACAACCAGCTTAAGTATAATATGTAGCCAAAATTAAGACTGGTACACCTAAAGAGGTTCTGTGAATTTATCGTCTTAGTTCAGGGACGTAAACCTAGCCCTTGTTYCTTTATTTACCTCATTATGTAGGGTTTTTTTTATGCTGGAAAATCCTAATAAAGTATGGGCTGTGATCAATAAAATTCAGTTTCATTCAAAAAGAAAAGTAGATTTCCAACCAAATATGACTTGTAGATCCCTGAAAACCCCAATTTAGTTTCATTTAGCACGTTATTTCATGGTCTTTTCTGAGAATCAAATCGTAATTGTGACACTTCAACAGTGCAAGTACCCTGAAGTGAAGGTATTCACTGGAAAAAAAGATACTGAATACAAATACCTCTGACATTGCACTATATATATATATATATATATATATAAATGTTTTTCTTTCGTAAAATTTTAAAAGGAAATGATTGTTAGATCGGTGTGTTATTTTGTAAGAAGCAAGTATTAAAATTCCTCTTTAATTATATAAAAATGCTTTAAAAAGAATAGGAAAAGAAGATAGTGAAATTATTTGATTTGATTTGTACATTATTCTACATAGAAATTTAATTAGAACAGAAAAAAATTAAATATATAAAATGTGAAGGCTGAGGATGGTAATTTTCCTAATGTTACCTTTTTTAACATTTTTGCTTTCCCTCAGATTCTTGGCCATGAGAATATAACAAGAGTATGTGAAAACTGCATTTTACAACATAAGCAGAACACGAGTAAAGTTAAATGTCCAAAACTAGTGGACTCAGAAAGTTTTTTATAGCCTAAGTAAATTGTTCATATCTCATAATTCATGRGGAAATGGTACTCACATTCCACAGGTTTTTGGTTTGTTGTTGTTTGGGTGTGGGGTGGGCTTTTTGGCATCTTTTTTGGGGGGGAGGGGGGAGGTTGGTGGGGTTGTTGTTTGTTTGTTTGTGGGGGCTTTTTTGTTGTTTTGTTGTTGTTGTTGTTTTTCCTTTTGTTTCTGCGTGTTTTGTCTTCCTCTTTTGCTTTGGAGGGTAGCCTACATTATTTTACACATACACAGATCCCATCTCTTCAGTGTTCAGCATGAAATTGAAACACATAAAATCAAATTCCCAAGCCATATTCTCTCATTTATGAATATCTTTGGCATTCAAAGTACTGCAATCAAATGCCATCTCATGGTATGTAAAATTCAAGCTCCRGATTTCATATATAAAATCCTTCTGGACTACAAGACTTTGGGAGAATTGGTGTTTGATTTTTTCTCTTTTATCTTTGATTGTAGATACAGTAATGCTGGCCATATGAGGTCTGCCTTTAATTGAGGCTTTGTATGAATTTCTGTGTACTTTGATGCCAGATTTCAAAGATACAATGTAAGTTTTTGAGGTGACCAAAGCAAGAGACCTCTAGAGTAAGATCAATGTATCGGAGAGCAATGTAAGAACATAACTAATTCTTTAGCTGAGAGACTGGGAAAAAAAAAAGCACTGAGACTGCAGTAACATAAAATTGTAACTGTGATTKAAGGTAGGGAAAAATCCCCTTTTCTTATAAGGAGAACAAGGATCAAGCCTGTGATAAAGTAGTTTCCCTTCATGTTGTGTTGTAGCCTTTTATTTGGTGATCAAAGTGATTKGTTTCATCAGGTTTTGTTTTTGGGGTTTATTTTATTTCATTTTGTTTTGTCATTAATTTCCTCCTCACTTTTGGTACACACTTGGCATTCTACTACATTGCAGAATTTATTTCCTGTACTGATCATGCACCATTTTTTTCCTTATAGCTCAATCTTATCTCAATATTTCATTCCTACCAATCTCATTTCTGGCTCCTGGGCAGGATACTGCAGATAAGCCAGGCTTTCAAATTTCTTGCCATAAGGGCTAAAATATAGATAAAAAWAATTAATAATTTAAGCTGAGACAGTGAAAATGTAGTGGTTTGGGCATCGCATAATAAATTAAAGACAAAATGGGACTGAAGTCTCATAATCAAATGAAAACTGTGTATGTTACATGGGGGAACTATTTCATTTTTGATATAGAGGCTAGGAGAGTTCTGCTACTTTAGTAGAACACAGCAGCCATCTGTTTCTCCGCACAAGCACACTGCTTGCCAGCTTGTAGCATGAGCAAGGAAATCTCGCCTCTGCCTGTGCACTGACACTTGTCCAGGACAACATCCAGTGTATTGTGTTTCAAGGTCCTAGATTGCTCAATAGCTTTTCTGTATTTACAATAAAATGGTTTCAGTCAACCTCTTTGAAAGTAATGTGAGAGAAGCACAATTATAGGTATTCAAGTACTACTTGCCAAAGTGAGTTGCACAGCACCTGTACAGTTCACGGGAACTGAAGAATACAATTTAAGCATCTCTTTAAATTCATGTCTTTGTGATGGTGTACAAGGGGCTTTGTGCTGCACAAGGGGCTGACAAACAATGCAAACTTTAGACAGGTTTGGAAGTTCAGAGGTAAACATCACAGAGTCTGCTGCTTTGGCTAAGACTATAAAATCAGCCCTTTTCTCCCCTGGAAAAATCACACAAATTTGATTGTAGTTTAATTGGCTTCAGTGGTGGGTCACTTCCCTACACTTAATGAGAGTGGCAAATTGTGAAAAGCAGACTGTCGAATAAGACTTGGTGGAACCTCTGTGTGYATGCACATACAGAATCATAGTGTTGTTTAGATTGAGAAGACTTTTAAAATCACTGAGTCCAAATGTTACCCCACCACTGACAGTTCTACCACTAAACCACGTMCCTATGTGCCATATCTTTATATCTTTCAAATACCTCAGGGCTGATGAACCCACCACTGCCCTAGGCAGATATTCCAGTGTTTACAAT
>QVAJ01000025.1:4198869-4231802 GCA_003546035.1 Mixornis gularis | reverse complement strand
CTCTCCCATGAAATTCATCCTGAAGAGAAGGCTCTGGTGAGACCTCATTGCAGCCTTTCAGTACAAGTCTTATGAAAAAAAAAAAGGAGGATGACTTTTTACTCAGGAAGATATTGATAGGAAAAGAGGGATGAGTTTATAACAAATGGAGGAGGGACTTAGATTACATGTAAGGAAGAAACTCACAGGGTAGTGAGGCACTGGAACAGAGTGTGCAAGGAAGTTGTGGGTGCCCAATTCCTGGAAGTGTCCACAACCAGGTTGCATGGGGCTTTGAGMAGCCTGGTCTGCTGGAAAGTGTCCCTGCCCCTGGCAGAAGGGCTAGAACAAGATCTTCAAGGTTCCTTTCAAACCAAGGCCTTCTGTGAATGATGCTCTGATGATTGTTCTTTACATCCTCCACTAGGTCTGTCGTCCTGTGGACATGTTCCAGCTACCTCAATGTCCTTCTTGTAGCATTGAGGGATCAAAAACTGAGMACAGTATTTGAGGTACAGCTTCACCAGTGCTGAGCACAGGGGAACAATGTATACATACAATGATGAGACTCCCTCTTTCTGGCCTCCCAGAAGGATGTATGGAAGGCATGCATGTCTGTCTTTGGCTATTTTTGAAGCTGAACATAAGATTAGAACAGAAATACAAGGAACAGGGACCAGAAGAAAGCTTGAGCAGCAACAATTATTTTGTATTTTTCAAAATATGTTCACCCTGAAAGATCCTGCAGTAGTGCAGTAGTGATTTAGTATATCAGTCACCTTAAATAGCAGACAACTGATTACTCAGTTTAACACAACTGAAGTGTGTGCAGTAAGAAAATTCTCATTTTGTTGCTTCATATGTTTCCATCGTGAAAAAACATGCTTATTTCTTATCAAATTCATTGACATTTCATGATGTCATCCTCAGAGCCATGGCTTTCCACAATTCTTGGATATACTTTGACCCATTMATTTTTACTGTTCTCTCCAGTAATTGATTTCATATATAACACCGGGATAGATGCAGACCTTAGAACCAAGGTGCAGTGCAAAGGTGACAGGATGAAAAAGCCAGAAAAAACTATCAACATATATAAACCACTGAAGAATAASATCTCACTTGTGCTTTCACATTAATCATGGCAACACATGAGTCAGAAAACTATTTATATTAACTTTTCYTAAAAAGAATTTATGTGGTATGTCTATTTACATGACAGAGCATTGGTTCTAGAGCTGCACATGGCTATACTACAAACATATTCATGATGCTTTAATAAAAATAATTAATGAWTTAACAAATAAGTAAACAAATAAATAAGTAGATGAATAGGCAATTCTAGCTCTCTGAGTGCAATAGTCCATTCCCTAGAGGGGCCCAGTCACCCTGTGCCCCTGTGAGAGTCAGGGTCAGGACCAGTCCTTCTGAGGGCAATGGGCAGGTGAGGTTGTGGTGACTGGGTGGTTGAGGCAACAGACTGGGGTTCACAAGGCATATGGCCAGGCACAGCTGCCACACAATTTAGGCAGATACCAAGGATTAGAAYCTCAGATCAAATTTAATCCATGCAATGCATTTGAATTAAATGATAAAGGAACACTGCAGCTCTACACACTGTAGAGCTGTATCTTTTACTCTCTTATAAATGAAGGACASTGCAAAGTCTGTTAAGACAAACTGTTTCCATACTGACCTACAACACAGCCAGCAAAATGGTTTACCTTGCCCTGAATTTCATGTTTGGATCTGTGTCACCCAGAACACCCCAATTCTTTGTAATGATTGCATAAASACCTGCTGAAGTGAGCAATTATTGCTCATAGGACACCAACAAGTTTAATAACTTTTARCACAGAAGGTGCTGGAGTTCACGACATCTTTTYCCTTTCTTTTTTTTTYCCCCTTTTTCCCTCCCTTTATAAATCTATAATAATGTTTTGCCAGTAAGCTGAAAGCACAGCTTTCAATCACTTTTTTGCGGCAGAGTAGTCAATGATCCAAAAATGAAAACATAGGCCTATTGCCAGAAAAATGAGTTTATTTCAGCATATCTCAAAATCCAGTCATGCAGGAACTCAAGAAAAAAAAAAAAAAAAATTAGTTCCCAGCTACTGAAAATGCTCAATCAGAAAACTTTTGAGGTAAGTCTCAAAAGATAAATATTCAGTTTCCAGATCTGACCGTATCTGCAACATGGCTTTTTTAAGATGTAACAGGAAAAACCTACATGATCACTTGGTTTTCCTCTTCTATCAATGGCTTGTCACAGATACAAGGCCATTTTTAGAGGTATTAGTTTCTTTATAAAATTATTTTGTTTTCTGAGGGAGGAAAAGGAGAAGCTCTCATTCTGAGCTTGTGCAAACAATCAGTCAGTGGAAAATTAGTGTCATTGCATGAATTGTATCAATATAGATAAAAAGGCTCTACTTTGCTGATAGAATTATTGTCGTCTTTAGGAAACTGGATTGTTTTCTTCTGAGAGGAAAGRCCATTATTTCCTGTTCTAAAAAAACCCCAAACACAAACAAASACGTCCTAACTCTCTCTCTGGGTTTTCATTTTACGGGTCAGAACTGCAAGGTTTCATTTTTTTTCTTTCTGACAGAGAGGTCATGTAAAGTGATGACCAGAGGTATGTTTTATATCTGATGGCCTAAGGTCATGTCAAGTCCCCACTTTATTCTTTTTCCCTAAGCACTTCAGAGCCCAGATTTCGGTGACATCTCAAATGCCTGGGTAAAAGATTGGTGACAATGTGCAAGCTGATGTTTTCGGCTCATAATGTGTCTATATGATGGCTAATTTTGAAGCAGTTATGTGATGAACGGTCACACTTTGTATTACCATTTTACTCCTGCTTCCAAAAAGTATATTCCCCAAAGGCTTTTTCAATACTTTTGAGTCATAGCAAGGAAGGACTGAGTGAACAAATTTGTCAACATTGATCAAAACTGACATTCATGTTACCCTACAGAGGCCTTCTAWGTCCGTTTTCTTCACCCTGATGTTTTCAAGGTTTCTCATGTGCTTTCATGATTGGTGATAATGATGTTTTGATGTGCATTTTAAATTTATCTTTTGATTCACTARGTATGGGAATTTCCAGATCTGAACCTTGCCAAATTAATTTTTCAGATTAATTTTCAGCAATAAGCAATTGCTTACTCWAGTGCAATATGGATAACTCGGCCCCTGATTATTTTGATAATGTTGCCTATACACTACTCCAACTTCAAATTTTTATGCTAATTKATTACTAATCATGAAAATATGTTTATTTTAGAAAACTTTGAGATAATTTTCAATTAAATAAAAGGAACTTTTTCTGAAGAGMTGTAACTAGACAACAAAGCTGTGAATAACATTTGGTAAATTCTTTGGTCTTGGCAAATGAGGATCTATATGTCAAATGGCAGGGCATAGAATTTTTAGAGTTCTTTCAGTCATATTTTGTACAGTTTTATTCATAWTGCAGGGAGGAAGCGTTTCAAGAAAACACATTAAAAGAGAACCTATACTTAAAAAATGCCTGGACATAACSTTTATATTGATGTTATTAAATAAGGAAGACACCAACAAATATTTATGCTTTCTGCATACAAACATTTCAGATCAGTGACTAAAGCCCATTAACCAAGAAAATTATATTGGCAACATGTAGCTTAGAACTACCGTGAATAAGATACAATTAGTGTTGTACAGGCAGGATTAWTTTTTAAATTTTACACAATTAAAATAACCATAATGTATGTTTTTATGGGGAGAAATTTCACAGCAATCTTATTATGCAATGWAATTACTCAAAAAGTGTGTAAGTTAAAAGACCTTAAATATTAAAAACAAATTCCTAACCATGAAAGCTTACAACTTCCATCAGCTGAATCTCTTAGYATCCACTTACTAGGCTAATTACAGYAATAAATAAATTACATTATTGCTAATTATATCTTCCAATTCCTATTCTTCTTACTCTCCTTCTCCAAGATGTGAGGGGATTGTTCTTTTTGGAATAAAATCAGTAAACATACACAACAAATACAGTTCATGATCAATTCAAATATTGGAGTGTTTGTTTGGGTTTTTTTTTTCTTAAACAAGAACAATACACATTTAATAATGACAAAGCAGCTGACAGCTAATTGTATAGTTTATGTGATTCATCTTCTGTAAACAGTCAGCCTGGCAATAAGATTACTTCTCTCCTGTTTTTCCTAAAGGYCTGATCATCCAACTCTCCCACTGGTTTTGTCTTGCAGCTTTGTTTATTCAGGACTCCAAAAAATAAACCCTAGAGGTTATAAAGCAGCTGGACAGTTGTTCCACAGCAATTAATATGTCATGAAAAAGCAGCCAAAGGAATGGTCTCAATGAATGTAAAATAAATAGAAAAAAAATGTTAAAATATTCTTAGGCAATTAAGCACTAATACTAAACTAAAAAAAAACCCCTTCATCTAAGAAATCCTCTTTATCTTTCCATAAAATTTTGTGAACTGTAAGAACTGCWGGATTTGTGATACAGAAAAGCTAGAAATCATCTATACATTCTTTAGGTTAAAAATTTATATTGGTRCTATCTTTTGTTTCTGAAGACTCTGAAGGTCCTTACTTCTTTCTTAACATCTAGTATGAACTTGACCATGTTTGGTTTCTGATCTGATCTAAAGATTGGAAATTCTAGACCCATAGTGCAACCACAGATTAGAGACTGGAGAAAAACCATTGCTTCCCAGTACTCATGATATTCTGAATTTAAATGTGTTGCTGAGTGTGAACTTCGCTCACTGAAGCTTAATTTGCTTAAGTTACAGTTATGTACGTGTAACGTGAAAAATAGATGGTCTTGGGGACTCAGTGCAGGTATTTAAGGAAATATGCAATGGATTTGCAGGGTAGATGAACACTTCGTAGTGAAGTGTCAATGAAGTGGAAAATATGGTTTTGGGACATGGTAACATAATTACAATGCTAATCAAGGACAATGCGAGACTCTCCAGTAAAGTTGACAAGCTTGAGAATTAATCCAGGATTAAGCATTTCAAGATTACTGGTGTCCCAGTGAGGAAAAGCCTAAGAATTTAGTAATCTTTATGGCAGCACTTCTGAAAGATGAAGTAAAATGTTTATTTTCAGAATGGTTTTGGGCTSCTTCACCATAATAATTTGTGTCCAGACACATCTTCACAGGTTCTCTCAAAACTGGTCCAATTTTCACAGAACACTTTCTTCAGAAGCAYCACCATATGCAAGGGAAAATGCATKTTGCTTATGCACATGCAGACACTGATACATCTATTCTCCCATCTCTCTTACATGATATTAAAAAACCTTCTCTATTTAAATATATATAAATATAATTATCCATACTAGTTTGAGTCTGTAGATCAACAGTCAGACCCTGTGAACAGCAACTTCAGTGATTAGCATTCTTTCCCATATCAGCTGTTTATTGCTGTCCATTAGATAGGTTATCAGATTTCAAAAACAAAATCACATGGGATTTTTATGGTCTCAATCATGCATAGCTACCAGAGAAAGGCTAATTACACCTTTTATTCACCATTATCATTCCACTTTTAAAATCCAGCTAAATGATAACAATTACAAATATAAAGCATGCTTACAATTCAAATTTTACTCTTCACATAAAAGCCAGCTCAGCATAATTATTTTTCTCCACACTGAAAAGCATGAATTGATGGCAACATTCCCAGATAAGCATATCTTTTTATTGCCTCAAACTTTTTCTGTGAAGCAWCATTTTATCATTTCATCTTATTGCATGTTACATGGAAATTGAGGTTGACAAATGACACGAGTCTCAAAAAAATGGAAGGATGTATTTCCAGCTTTTCTGTTAGCCCCACAATAGATAGCACCTGTATCACACAGAMACTGAAAAGATTTTTTAGTATTTTCAGCTAGGAAGAGTATAGTTAATTTATACTTTGATGATGAATGTTACTGAGAAGTTATATGATTGCATTCTACTGAAAAGGCATAAGTTGTTGCTTCTTTAATGCTATAAAGGCCTAAATTGGCATGACATTTGAGCTTGATGCAAAGTCTGTGTCAGGTCTGACTGATGTATGTCTGTATGTCTTTTGCCTACTGAAAACAGACAAATATCAACTGCAGTGATTGTTCAGTAGACATAAAATAGGTATTRCGATAGGGGAAAAAAGGGGAAGAGGAACAGTGTAAAGTTTACATTTAATTTCCAAAATGCTGGTATAAATCAAAGTAGAAGACAACACCTGTTTACTTAGACTAATTTATTTCTTTTCTATTTTTTACTAATGTTGGAAAAATGAGTTGAATATATTAATATTTCAATAAAGATGGGATAGGAGGTGAGGCAGTGTACATGAAAAGGCCTGTTGATAAATAAGAAGAGAAGTGTGGGTAGTTATCGCACTTCAGAGTCTGTGGTCAGAATAAACCAATGGCTCTAATTTCTTTAGGCTGCCAGCTGCCCACTGAGAGGGCAGTTTGGACTTTCAGGAAAAAGATAAATGACTTTAATATGTAACTCATAGTCTAAGATAGAATTCCTCCATGTCAGTAACATATTTTTTGTCAGAAAATTTTGTCAAAGCCTCTAGAATGATGTATTATTATTTATAAATCCAGCACCAGAATCCAAGTACTCATTCTGGTATTAGACACTACTAGATTATTTCAGGATACTTGAAATTTTCCAAAGCCAGACATTTTAGAATCTCAATATTCTAAAAAGAAGAAATGGAAAGAGTTTGTTTGACTGCTTCTGATGAAAACTGTCTCTTTAGCAATTGATTKCTGAGAATGAGCTGCATCACGAAAACCAATGCAGCTATGTACTACTGTATTAGTAGACGAAGTAGAATTATGGATATCCAGGATGGGGGAAATAATGCAAGGGGTACACCTGAGTCACAACACCTCATTTACCTACCCATTGATGGCTGTAAAGCACAGAACAGATTTAAGGGACTTGAAGAAAGATAATGCCATTTTGAAGATATGAGAGGTCAGAATGAAAAGAATATACTGCCCATTCCCTCACAATGGTTTGGGAAACAGAGAGAACTCYTTTGTTGAAAAGCAGCTAAATATCACCAAATACACGTACAGGTACTGYGTGCAGAACTGTAGGTGGGGGTCAATGTCTTGCTGTCACAGGAGAGATGAAAGGTTGGGCAGAGATAGGTCATAAGGACTTAAAATATGAAAAGCAAATCATTTATGCTTGGTGCAGCAGGGAACGGAAAGACGGTGGAGAGAAGTAAAAAGAGGATTAACAAGAGCTAATCCGAGATATGAAGGTTTGTATGGTTTATGTAGATTATCGCCTCTGCAGTAGAAATGGATTTGTTGCAGAGTGGCAYCCAAATGTGTATATTTCCCGCAAATTGTGAATTTAAACCCGTCAAGCTGTTTTTTGAGTTACAGGTCATCAAAAATACTTTGATAAAGAGCAGCTGCACAGTGAAGGTTACAAGAAGACTTCTGTTGTATGCTAAAATGTTTTTTTCTTTATTTATTTTGTGTGGCAAAATATTTTTTAAATTGCAGTCAACCAACAAGGAAAAATTTGCACATGCCTTTAAGGCCAGTGACCAGGCTATGAAATATAAATGGAATATATATATATATATATATTCATATATATGGAAATAATGCCTTTTTTAATATTCTTTAATTCATCTAGCATCTTTGAAGTCACTTAAGAAAAGGAAAAAAAAAATAACAAGTTGCAAGTAAAGAAACGTTGACATTAGATATATGCTTCATTTACAGTTAAACAAGGGTAAAAACTAGAAAATTATCAGTGTATGTACATCTATCTATCTACCTATCTATCTATATGTATAAACACAGTGATTCCTATTTTAAATATTATAACAGCCACAAGAAAAAGATGTCTTCAGAGAGAAGCTGGGAGACTGCAGAGATGCTCATATCTGTAGGGAACAAGTAAGTCTGTTTTCTTTTGAATAAAARGATAGTATTTGCCAGCTGGGAGATCTAGGATGGACAGACCTTTGATTCCCTTCCTACAGGGAATAGTTGGTGAGTCTGACACATTGTCTTTTAAACTGCTAAGGTCAGAAAAATYCAAAAACTTACTTGGAAACTTATGTTGTTCCTAACATAGATGTTTGTAAGGAAGCTTTTGACCCTGGAGAGTTTTTAGCACAATATGGTTTAGAGTTATTACAGCCTATAAAAATGAACATGTCTCTTGCCTTTAAAGGTCAAGAAAATCAGAACAGTATTATCTCAATGTTCATCCTCTGTGAATACTGTTTCATACACTCATACCCGTCTTTTTACAAAAGCAGACTAATTTTCTGACTACAATGGCAATTTACTAGGACGTCTGAACCTCCTAATAAACTTCAAAAAATAAATGACTGSCTGATAAGATTTTCTTTCATTGTGTAACAACATTTTTACTCTGTTTCAAGGGTAACTGTGTGTAATCTAATCCTGCTTTTAAAAATATCCTCCCTGCAGAGATTATGTCAATTAACTACAGAAATACTCTTGAGCTTCAAGAGTGTCTGAACTTATGTGCTCAAGTGAGTTGATCATTTATTGCATGGTATGTCTCAAATGTGTACTCTTTCTGGTGGAGTTTAATGTTTACTGAATGTCACAGATTTTTTGTACTGGGGAACTATTCAGTAAATTATTAATTACATAGATGGAGCATCCTGGTGGGTTTAAGAGCTGTTTTTCCAGTAATATTTATATAATTTATGTTGGCTTTAGAAGCATTGCTATTTTTCTCTCAGTTGTATATTCTGATTCACATCAACATGCACCAATCTAAAAATGCCATAGATGGGGATGACAGGTTTTCTTGTTTTCCTCTCATTTCACACCTTAAGTTATCTCCCCAAAAAACCTGAATTTCTGAAACTTAAATTTGTAGAAGGCACTTCCAGGGTTTATCTGGGCTACTCTTGACTCCTAATAAAATAGTGTAATTGTATTTATGACTTGGAATCTCAGGGAATGAAAATGGATGATTTATCTGTACTTAGCAATACTGTGAACAGCTGCTGTTAGTGTTATACAATATTAAGGATGGGTTACTTCAACTCTTGTAAAGCTACTGCCTTGTAGAGATGCAGTTCAATGATCCTTGTTGGTCCCTTCCAACTCAGGATATTCTATGATACTATGGTTCTATAATGAACAGGRTCTCAAGCCTGCAATAAGAAGCTCTGGATAAATGTACATTTTAGTGAAAGACCAGTACTTCAGACTGAGATATCTTTGGCATKGTTCTGAGATTTCATTTTTAAAAGATTGAGGTTTTCTAACAATGCACAAACCAAATAGCACATATTAAATTAAAAACAAATTTATATCTTTCAGAAAATTGTGTTATGCAAACAGTTCTTGCTTTACTCTTTAAGTTGATATTCTAAAATGATAATAGGACAAAACAACTTCTATTTTACTCATTGGGTGTTCAAAAGTGTATAGAATCATAGAATCACAGAATATCCTGAGTTGGAAGGGACCCATCAGGATCAKKAAGTCCAACTTCTGGTCCTGCACAGGACACCCCAAGAGTCACACCTTATGTCTAAGAGTGTTGTCCAAATACTTCTTGAACTATGTCAGGCTTGGGGCTGTGACCACTTCCCTGGGGAGCCTGTGCCAGTGCCCAACCAACCTCTGGGTGAAGAAYTGATATCCAAGATAAACCTCTGCTAACTCAGCTTCACACTATTTCCTCAAGTTCAGTCACTGGTCACAGGAGTTAAGAGATCAGTGCCTCCCCCTCCACTTCCCCTTGTGAGGATTTTGAAGACCACAATGAGGTCTCCCCTCAGTCTCCTCCAGGCTGAACAGATCAAGAGACCTCAGCTACTCCTCATATGGTTTCCTCTCCAGACCCTTCACCATCTTCGTGGCCCTCTTTTGGATATTCTCTAATAGCTTAATGTCTTTCTTAGACTATGGCACCCAAACCTGCCCCCAGCACTGGAGGTGAGGCYGCCCCAGCTCAGAGCAGAGCAGGACAATCCCCTCCCTTGCCCAGCTGGCCATGCTGTGCCTGATGCACCCCAGGACAGGGTTGGCCCTCCTGGCTGCCAGGGCACTGCTGACTCAGATTCAGCTTGCCATCAACCTGMAGTTAAAGACAATCCAAAAGTATTSTTTTTTGCTTGGTCACATTTTTCTTTGTTCTTTTCTGGACCAATATTTGTGTACTTGACATTACATATCTTGTCACATACACACAAACACTGTTTTTGTTTCATTTAAATTTGCTTACTGCTTCTTGACAACTGCTTAGAACTGACGCAATACAATTTAATGTATTCTTTAAAATCAGTTCTTACATATAATAYTACAATAGTCTTGAAGTTTGCATTTGAATTTGAATGATTTGTATAAAATAGAGCAAAATCTGCAAATGCCTTTCTTTATCGAGGTATATGCAATTTAAACTACTAMCCTGAAAACTACTAACTAGCAAACTATTGTCCAGTTATTTTACTATCAACTTCATATCATTTGGTCTACAGAAAAAAAGGTATGTAGTTATCAAGTAACTGTGTAATCTTGCCCTTTTAGATGATCTTCATTTATTGGCACATCAAAGCTGTACCTGTCACCTGCACCAGGTTTGAGTAAGGCATCATCTTATTCTTTTGGCTTTTTACCTTGGCAATACAAACATTTACAATAGCCTTTATAGCATATTCTAGTAAAATCATAATTTCTTCAGTGTTTGAACACCTGCCCCAGTGTCTGTCTATTTCTTCTTATTTCYCTTATCTGTCCAGACCCCTGCATTGGAAAGGAATTTATGAAAGCTGCAATCTGATATTTTCTCATAGAGTAGTAGCATTATCAAAATCTGAAACAGGGCAACAATTGTATTTGTGCTGTCAACTTCCTAGTATCACATAATTTTTGTAGTCAAAATACTGTCTAACAAGCTGAACCTTCACTGACATTCAACATATAGAGTTGATARCATTACAAAAATAATTTCTGTATTCATAATATTGTACATTAYATGCTTTCATAATAGATTTTCAAAATATTTACATAATAATGCCTTCAGATGTAATATTGGTCATATTAATGTAATGTTTATAATTTGGGGAAGGAAAAAAGATTGGGGTAGACGGATACTGATGGTTTTATTTTTAGTATTGAACATTATGAYGATGCTTTCTCAGCTAGGTTTTCATCAGATTCATTTGCAAATTAAAAAAAAGTGAAAAATATGAAAAATGCAGTGTAAAATGTGTGATTGCACTGAGCAATTCTTTAAGCCAAACYCTTGCCTGCAGTCCGATTGCTTTATCAACTTGCTTTCTATTAAGAACAGTGAAAAACAGGCTGTTAAAATATCTTCTGATAGAGAAAAATAGTGAATCCGGATATACTTATGAATCATTACAGCTTTATTGTAAGTGGAAACAGAATTAAAATACTCTAAGAAAAAAAATGCTTTTTGGCATTTCCTAGTGAGCTAGATTAACAACAAAATTAGAAATAGCAAATATTTCTACTGAGCTTTAGAACAGCTCCAAACTGGTCATAGATATTGGTCTTTTTTCCTGTTCACTACTTTCAAATTCTTTTATTAAAGTATAATTCTTGAAATCAGAAGACTCCAGAGGCAAGTATTTAAGGATCTAAGTTCATAGAATTTTTCATTAAAGTCAGCTAGGCTGGGATTCTTGCATATTTTTTAGTACTTTCAAAAATATTCATTTAGCTCTCCACTAAAGATGGTACTAGAAAAGGACAGAAGGGATTACGGGATACACTTTTTGTGCCTTCTTCTCAGGAGTATATGTATTTGGACCGGCCTTAGTCAGAATGTGATAATGAGATTAATTATTTCACACTTATTTCCCAATGTAAAACTAAAACTATAAAACATTCATTTAAAATGGTTTTRTACTTTCATCTAGCCTTACAAGTAGGTTTGTGCTGARCACAGGGTTGATAATACAGAGATGTTTTTGTTGTTGCTGAGCAGRGGTTACCCAGTGCCAAGGCCTTTTCTGCTTTTCACACTGCCCTGCTGGTGTGGAGACCGGAGGTACATGGAAGGCTGGGAGAAGGCACGTCCAGGAACCAAACTACCCAAAGGGATGTTCCGGACTATATGACATCATGTTCTGTRTATAAAGTGGGGGGAAGAAGGTGGAAAGGGGGGGACATTTGGAGTGATGGTATCTGTCTTCCCAAGTCACTGTTCTGTGTGACTTGGCCCTGCACTGTCGTGGTCTGGTCTGGTGGTAAAAGTGCCTTGCCTGACCTTCCTTGTCAGAAGCATCTTTAGAAAGACACCCTGTGTCACACAGGCACAGGCGCTCCTGGGCTTTGAGTGATTCGCTCTTTTGTGAGGCTGCCTGAGCAGCAGATCCACACTTGGCACTTTGGGCAACACAAGAATGAGGCAGTGAGATGAGGTCTTTTATCCTTCAAGAGTCTTCTTTATTCCAGCACATGCAAAGGGAAAGAACCAAATAGCTCAAAGGGACAGGGGTTATATMGGGTACCCAGGGGGTGGGATTTTATAACTTGGCCAGTGGGGAAAGGGACCAGTCAGGGAGAGGATCCAAAATATACCAATCAGTGCAGGGGAAAACCAGGAACTGAGGGACTAACCAATAAGAAGTAGCAGATTAAGATGATATTAGAAAGGCTCATGGTTTTGGCACACTTTGGTCACCAGGAGCTAAGAGAAATCTCCTGGAGAAACTTCCCAGGGGGAGRCCACTATACTCTGAATCAGCCTAATGACCCTGTGCTCTCCATGGGAGGGCAGTGTCCCCTGTGGATGGCCTGGGGGCCACCACACTGCACTCCTGGGAACGGCTGAACTCCTGTCTRTTCATGGGAAAAAGTGAATTAATTCTTTGTTTTGCTCTGCTTGTGTATATGACTTCTGCTTTYCCTATAAAACTCTTTATCTCAACCCACAAGTTGACTTTTCAGATTTCCAACTCTCTCTCCCCAATATCACCTGGTGGGGAGTGAGTGACCAGCTGTATGGGGCTTGGCTGTTGACYGGGGTTAAACCATGACATAAGTGTATSACGTTCATTTTTCAGAATCAGACTGATTTTTCTTATATTTTGCATATTCTCCTAAAAAATCCTATGTTTGCCTATTATGCACAGCCTTATTGAGAAGCACTGTTTGCTCTAAGTTTAACAATAATCATAAGAAAGTCAAACAGCAAACACTGTAGCTTTGYATAAGTCAAAGTTCCACAGTATTTCCTGTCCAGCATGAAGAAATGACTTTAATAGCTTGGATTCTATTGTGGTGAATTGAAAAATGTGGATTTGAACTCTCCACATTGATATCCATAACTACCATTTTATACAGAGCCAACAATGCTCAACAGTGCAATTATTTATTTATTTACATGTATGGGGTTAATTGCAATTTCATCTAATTGGTTACTTTCATCTGAATTCAAAATATGGTAAATTAAAAGCTCCCTAGTCCCGAGTTTTCGGTGAGTAAAACAAGCTACCTCTTTCAATATGATTCCTATTTTTCCTGCATCAGGGAGAGACTCTACATGCTGGGCAATAATCCAAGCTAGGTAACAAAATGAATCTCGTTCTAGCAAGGTACTTAAAGGMAAAGTGAACTGCTATTTTGTAAAATGGTGAAGAAACAAATTCACCAGCACATAATGATTTTTGCCTTCAGAGAAACAGATGGATCAACTACATTACAAAAGAATATGAAGCAAAACCACAATGATTTAACCTATATTATCAATTAAGCTCTTTGTATTTAAGATTCTAAGCCTGTTTCCTCATCAGGTGCAGGCTTCTTAGAAAAAAGTCAATATATAATGAATAATGGGTTGTATGTCATGGTAAAATATGAAAGGGAAGATATTCTTGGGATGTACACCACCAATACTAAAAGTGTTCATATTATAATAATTTGTTAAGGATTTCTGAATTCTTCAGAAAATTATCTGTTGCCTTCTAAACTATTCAGTGYTTTTATATTTTATAMTGTTATTATGYAGCTATCTKGTTTGCTGGTTTGYTTTTTTTTTCATGTTTCTCTAACCAGTTGATGTTTAGTTGGATCTTTCAGAGAAGTAATGTTAAGAACTCTTGTGTGGTAAATTTAATAGCAGCTGCATCATATTCTCAGATTCTTCCAGTTAGCAAATTTCTTTAGCATTGGATCCTGTGCAAAAATTACTCTTTCTACTATAGCAATGAAGAACATTCATTCCTCTTTAAGTTACATGCATCAGTCRCTTATTTCTCTGCCAAGTTGTCTGAACTTATATTTCACAAACAGCAGAAAAAGAAAGGACTGAATATTTTTCTCTTAATTAGCATGGCAAACACACACAGTAAATGAATTTTAGTGTAGCATTGCCTTGTGTTTGATTTTGTACCATCAAAGCATAATTAACTTATAGCTGAGGTAAAARGTATCTATTAGGTGACACAAAGCTATAGAAAATGTGCAAATCTGTAATGATAGAAATATGAGCTACCCAGTTGACACTTCTTATCATTTTCTATGTCTTTTAGAAGTACTCTGTCTTCATGAAGAGTGGGAAAGGTGACAAAGTATTTTCCTGAAAACTGTATTTTTTCATGATCAAGCTTGAACACGGAGATATTTGTATGCTGTCCCTCCAGTGTAGGTATAGTCATATGTACATGTATTTATACAGGCACATACACATACACATGCACATATACACATCTGAGAGGTTCTGTCAATTCCTTTGGAGATAATGTGAGTGTTCCAGGGATGWGGAGAGAAAAGCATCTCATGCTACTATGGCACACAGATTTTAAATATTATATTATTGGGATGTCTTTGATGTCCATTTGTCTTTCCCACAGTCTGTTCCTCACAACACTCTAAACTGTGCAGTGTATTGGCCTTTCTCATAGGAACTAAAGAAAGGTCTCATGTTTCTTGAAAATGAGCCATTAGATGCAAATTGCTGCCAGTRAGAAAACAGCAGAAATAACTCAGACAGTCAAAATTTTCATCAGAAGAAACTAGCCTCAGTTGGTTTCTTCCCTGCAGTTTTTCATAAGAAGAACCTTCTTATGAAGGTTCATAWACTCTTCTACTGGAATACATCAGGTAAAGCTTCAGGGAAAAGGAATGCATCTGGAAGAAGTCTTCATTAGTTCCGCTGTCACAAACAGCTGGTCACATTTGACTTTCCTACTTTGAAAAACTTTCTGTAGGTGAACTTCTGTARCCAGTGAAGAATAGATTGTGCTCAAATCATACTTCACTTAGTTTTAAATTACGGTGCTATATTCTTCAGATCAAACTCTAAAACCCTTTGTTTTCATTGATCTCRTAGGTCATGGCATAGCATGGTTGCAGTATACATAGGGTCAAGGACAGTATACTGGCATTGCACATAAAAAAAATATTCTTTTCACCCTTGGATATAAAATGTAAGAAGGCAGTAAGTATTTTTAAGTTTAATTCAAAGACTATCTCTCTATGAACAAATAAGCTATTTTGTAACAAAGGACTGCTGTATGAACCAGCTTAGCCTTGACAGCTTATAAAGTCCTACATACAGAAAGAAGTAGCCAACAGCAATAGAGGCAATAGAAACCTCAAGGTACAGAGCCTCCTGCTATGAACTGAAGATAAGAATACCAGCATGACAAAATGTGCTAGGCCAGACACTGATGAAAGTGTCTGAAAACTTTGGAAAAATTTCCACTACTTTYCAAATCAGTCATTGGTTTTCTTTCTTTTGTTCTCAGGTGGTTATGTATCCATTCTTCACACAGCTAGGTTACCAAAGTAATCAACCATACAGCAAAGAGCCTGTCACTTGTCAGATGTAAAGTTCTAAGAGAAACAAAACCCAGGCTSCAACTGGTTGGAGGCCTTTCTCCTACAGTCTTAATTCCAGACTCCCTTAAATTCTTTTTTCGYGGTGTTACCTTCCCTCCTTACTTATCAAATCAATAAATCGGCTTGTACATTTAATAAAGAGTACTTACCTTTTTCTGCTAACCTGAACCTGACTAAATAAGCTGTCGGGTCTATAATGCAGAACATTCTTTTTTTCTTTTCAAACACTTCTTACACTTCTTCCTGTATGCTCAGAATAGAAGGYTTTATCTTAAAACAAGCAAAAAGCCAACAAACAAACCAAAGCCAAGGGTTCTTTTTAACAACTTACCTTTCCTTAAATCCTTTTATTGATAAATATTTTCCCTTTTTTGTTGTTGTTTGTTTTGTTTTGTTTTGTGGCTGACATGGTTTAATGTTTTTATTATTTATAAATCAATTAATTTATTAAATCTGCATTAGAACAATCTGAACACTATTTCTCTTACTGTAACAAATTATTTTGTGGCATGTGGCTGCCTCTAATTCAGAAATTAAAAACATTTAGAGTTCAGAAGAATTACCACTGACCTAAGGAGATTAAAACCTTTTTAAGTATCATGTGTGCCTTATTATTGTGTTGTATATTGAACTATTACAGTATGCCATAACACAATCATTAAGGGAAGAGGAAGAAATTAATTTTTTACTACTTATTAAATAACAATATCAAGGCAAAAATATAAGATTATTCTAAGGAAAAGTGTAATATCCCATTTATCCATTAATTTTAAAAGACATTTTTATCACTTCAGGCCACTTTATTTCCAGAGGTAGTAGGATATTGAGAGAAGGATATTCTCCAAGAAATGGCTTTACCCATGCCTACTTTTTGGAGTAAAGTAAAGCAAACTGTTCTTGTGTCCGATTTATTGTAAAAGCATGAGAGAGATTGAGATTTCTGATATAGAAATCCTCAACCTTACTAATATGTTTGAGTTTCTCTGCAGGTGAAGAACAAATTGGTAAGCTCTCAGGCAATCAATGTACTTGCTCTACTACTTTGTGCGTTTTTATTGTTGAAGAAACACTAGAACTGAGTGAAAACCACAAAGCACAATGACCAAAAAGTATGTTTTCTGAGTATTAAATTGCCTGAATTCAGGCATACTTACAAACTGTTCCCACATAAACCTTAAYACAATAAAAATCTTGTCATTTAAGCATTAATAAAATTGCAGTTAGTATCAAGATGTCTATTTGAAATAATTTTCTGAACCTGGCAAAGCAGAAATTGAAACACTAAAAACACTTAAATTGTAGTTAGATAAAAAAATATTGATATTAAGGTAAAAGTCATTAGAAAAAAAAAACCAAAACAAAACAATACAAATATTTGTTACCTCTTGCTGCCTATGTTCTGAGAGCCTTGCTAGGGGATGTTTCAGACAGAAACTCCTGGCTGTCTTTAAATACACACCTCAAATTCTGCATCACATTTCAGTTTCTACCAGTCCTGTCTTAGTCAATCATTCCAAAAGTGAACACATGATAAATACCAGCTTGTTATTTGCCTGTAATTCTTCACAACACCAACAAATCTGCAGGTTGGGAAAGAAGAAACCATCCCATGACCTGTGATATGCRTGTTCCTGGATTTAAATATAATTCTGAGCTGTAGCTACATGAAAGTAAAGAAGGCTGGAAAATTGCCTAAATAGTTTAAAGTTCGTGAGGCAAGGAGTTCAGTTGTAAAATATAATTTTTTGTGTTAAATCACCCAAAACTTGCCAATTTTAGGTGAAAGAGTATGGTTAAGGACTAACTACATTTAGACCTAATTTAATATTAGCTTGTTGAACAGCTGCCAATGAATTCTCCCACTGAGAAATGTCACAAAGCAACTGACTGTGTTGTTTTGTTTCTAAAACCTCTATCATTTGTGTCTTACAATAAATATATCCAGTTGTACTCTTGCTTGAAAATCATTTGTCACTGCAAAAATATTTTCTCTGTGCAGCCCTGAAATGCAATTTCTCTTTTTTTTTTTTTTTTCCCACTATAATTTGAAATACTGATATGAACAAGCTATATTTTAGCTGCATCTCCACCGTGGTCAAGGTCTAGGTTGTCAGATTTTAGGAAATTATCAAGGTTTCCAGCTAATTTCCTGTGTTGGCAAAGCTGAACAGAGAACTATTTAAAAATGTAACTGGACTCTTAACAAGGTAATTGTTTTTTTTTCCAGAAAATAACACACAAGAGAAGAGAAGAATTGTCGTGCTGGGATGAGTCGGTCCACCCATTACAGCACCAGCCTACAAACAAGAATATCTATTCTCACGTGTTTTACATGAGCATGGAAAAACATTATGCTTAAAGAAATGTCATGAGGAAGGAAATACCCTCCAAAGGGTAAAGAGACCTAATGAAAACCTTCTGTGATTGTTCCACATATTTGATAGATTGAAAGGGGATTGATATTTCTGAAGGTTACAAAGTTGTACTCGAGTCAGCAGCATTCCAGCTGAGAATAAAGAATGTGCTAATGAACTGCATAGGTTGTAAACCAACATTTGTTGGATTAGCACCCCATTAACAGAGATATTTCATAATCACTTTCACTTCAGTCTAGAAGAAATTGGTGAAAAAATTGACTTTGTTAGTGTATGTCTCAATTACTTTAATGAGAGAAAGGATCATTAGCTGTTACACACATTTTTAAGGCCTATTAGGTAATTTCCCTTCATTGTCTAATCCTCTGAAAAATGTAACATTCCTGTATTCCTTACTAGCACGCTTGTGTTGCAGACAAAAAATCTTAATTGTTAGTTTAATGAGAAACACTGGCTGTATTCTTTAGAAAATGTAAGTATCTGCATATCCATCACCTATACCTATACCTATACCTATACCTATACCTATACCTATACCTATACCTATACATATCTCCATATAGATGTACACAATGAAATTTAATCCTATTTTAAATTCACTTCTGAGTCACAGAAAGGCAGAACAGAAAGAGATCATAAGAAGCCATGATGTATGTATGATCCTGGTCTCAGCTGAAATAGAGTTAATTTTCATCTTAGTAGTGGRTACAGTGCTGTGTTTTGGATTTACTGTGAGAATAATATTGATAACACAGTGATGTTTTGGTTGTTGCTAAGTAGATCCTACYAGAACTGAAAAAACTTTTCAGTTTCCCATGTTGTGCCAGTGAGAAGTTTCACAAAAACCTTAGATGAAACATGGCCAGGTCAGCTGACTGGAACTGGCTAAAGAGATATTCCACACCATAGAACATCATGCTTCACTTATAAATTGGTGCTGGACTGACCAAGARATGCTTGGAGAGAGGCTGAACTTCAGTCAGTGAGCAATTGTATCGTGCATCACTTCCTTTCTCTCAGGTGTTATTCCATAGAATCATAGAATGACTCGGTCTGAAAGGAACCTTAGAGATCATGTAGCTCCAATCCCCCTGCCATGGGCAAGGGAAGCTTCCACTAGACCAGGTTGTTAAAATCCACTCCAGGCTGGCCTTGAATAYTTTCAGGAATGGGCCATTCAAAACTCCTCTGGGCAACTTTTTCCAGTGTCTCAGTACTCCCACAGTAAAGAATGCCTTCATAATACCTAGTCTAAATCCACTCTCCTTCAATTTAAAACCATCATCCCTTGTCCTATCACTATATGCCTGTGAAAAAAGTCCTTCTCCAGACTATTTGTAAATTTTCTTTAGCTACTGRAAGGCTCCTATAAGGTGTCTCCAGAATTGTCTCAAGTCTAATTTCAGTCTCTTTCAGCCTGTTTTCATGGGAGAGGTGTTTCAGCTSTCTGATCATCTTTGTGGCCTTCCTCTGGACTCAGATCAGCAGGTCCACATTCTTCCTAAGTTGTGAACCCCAGAGCTGGATGYGGCACTCCAGGTGGTCTCTCACAAGAGTGGAGTAGAGGGGGAGAATCACTCCTCAACATGCTGGCCCCACTGCTCTTGATGCAGCTCAGAGTATGGRCTTTCCAGGCTGTGAGGGCACACTGCCAAGACATGTTCAGCTTCTTGTCCACAAACACCTCTAAGTYGTTTCATCCGGGCTGCTCTCAATCCCTTCATCTCCCAGCCTGTACTTCTGCTTGGGATTACCCCAACACAGGCACAGCATCTTGCACGTGCCCCCATTGAGCTGCACGAGGTTCATASAACCCTACCTCTTAAGCCTGACAAGGTCCCTCTGGATGGCATYCCTTCTCTCCAGCATGTTGACTGCACCACGCAGCCTGCTGTTGCCAAACTTGCTGAGGGGGCACTGTCTGTGTCAAAGATATTAACCAGCACTGATCCCAAAACTGACCCCTGAGGAACACCACTCATCAGTGGTCTCCACTTGGGCATAGAGCTGGATGACCACAACTCTCTGAGTGCAACCATCCATCCAAATCCTTAACCATGGAGCAGACAGCCCATCAAATCCATGTCTCTACAGTTTAGAGAAAAGGATGTCATGCAGGACAGCGTCAAATACTTTGCACAAATTCTGGTAGAGGACATCAGTTGCTCTTCCCTCATTCATCGTTGCTGTAAACTTGTCATAGATGGAAAATAAATTTGTCAGGAACAATTTGCTTTTAGGGAAGCCATAGTGACTGTCACCAATCTTCTCCTTATTTTCCGTGTGTYCTAGCATAGTTTCCAGAGCATCTCCTCCATGATCTTGTTGGGCATCAGACTGACAGGCCTGTAATTCCCTGGGTGTTCCTTATTTCCCTTTTTAAAAATAGGCATTATATTTCCCCTTTTTCAGTCACTGGGAACCTCCCCAGACTGTCATGTCTTTTTAAACATGGTGGATGGTGGCTTAGTCATTTCCTCAGGTGACTCCCTCAGGACCTTTCAATGTATCTTATCAGGCCCCATGAACTTGTGTACCTTCAGGTTCCAGAGATAGTTTTGTACCTGATCTCCCACTACAGCAGATGATTCTTAATTCTCCCACTCTCTCTTTTTCATTGCTATTATCAATATTTTTATAAATTAGTAGTAGTAGTAGTAGTAGTAATGGTAGTATTAATAGTATTAGTGCTAGTAGTATCATATGTATTTTGTGTCAGTTATTAAACTCTTTACATCTCAATGCATAAGGTTTAGTTTTTCTCTTTCTCTCATTCTCCTCCCCACCAGGGGGAAGGTGGGCAATGGAGTGAGTGACAGACTGACTGGTACAGAGTTGAAGGCTGGGGTTAAGCCATGACAACTATCAACCTTCATAATATGTATTTTCTTACATGTTATAAAATTTACAGTGATGGAGATATAATCTTTCAAGGCATTTTGTTAGAGTGTATAATTGCATTTACCATTAGTCTTTTTTTCCCTCCTGATTAGGATATTAACCTGCATTATTGCCTTTCAAATCCATTATTGTCATTCTATTGACAGCGCGCATGGAGTACAGATTTTACCCTTTTGCTTTACAGCTGTCTTTTATGTGTTTAGAGATTTAACATTTCTCTTCCAACTTCTCCTCTAGATAGACTACATCATTTCTCATTCAGAATGTCTGGTCAATCCCATTTTTTTTTTCCTTCATCTTCATATTTCAAATATTTATGRCTTGGTATTTTTCCTCTGTCACATGAGTGGAAATCCATACAGACATGATTTTCTCTGTGGAAATGTGCTCCTATTGCAAGAAAAAACATAACGATAGTTTTTCCAGAAGTATAAACTAAGCAGTTTGGTTCATACCTCCTTTCAGAGACTGAAATGTTATGGTTTATCACTTCAACATTTCTATGAAGGACTTTTGCCTATTATGGCAAAGTTGTTTAACAAAATCTGCATRGAAGACCACTGCACCCTGAATATGGCCCCTGGGCTGAGGCCTCGAACTGTGAGTTAARAGGCCTAAGGCTATTCCAGATAAGAAAAAATGGCACTATAATTTTAGCATATCCACTCTGCAAAGTAATTTRTAAGGCTGGGAGGACACTTCCACAGGAGGATCAAGCCCAGCAGTTTTGGAGTGGAGGCCATAGCTCCAGGCTTATCTGCTGCCAGGTTTGCACAGACCCCCCCCCACCAAAGTGGGAAGGAAGAGGGTCTTGGGTGTGTGGAGCAACCTCTGGTCAGAGGCAGTGAACACCCATCCTCCCTTACACAAGCTGGCTCAGTTGTGAAATCATCCCCCTGCTCTGGAAAAGTCACATCCATGGGACATGCATGTGAAGAAGCAGCAGAGGAGGTGCCACAATCCATCAAAGACCCCTGAAGTTCCTCCAGACTCATTCCTGAGCCTTTGCAGCAGAACACTGCGTGTGATGCAAAACAGTGCAACTGAGCCACAGTCTTGCAAGAGACAGCATCAAACTTGCCCTCCCCAGGAGCAGCAGCAGGGTGTCCCCACCTGGCCCAAACATATATTAATCCTTTGGATTCTACACTTTTCTGTGGGGGACTCTTAACACCAAGAAGACCAAGTAGAAGGGACAGAYGGGACACTCTTGGGACCCATGGAGTAGTGATACGTTTTTTCTTAATATGTGTCTGTCAATCTTCCTGTCTATCTGCCCCCCCGCCCCCCCTATTTCTTTCKCTCTCTCTTTCTTTGCCTTTTTACTGTTAAATAAAATATATACCATAAAATAAAATGTATCTCTTTTTTTTTTGTATTAACATTTAACCTCATCTGGTTTTAATCATGTTTTGGGGAATATTTTGAACCTTGAATATTTTGAATCTTTGAATATTCATAATCCACAGAGAGCTCACTTGCTTCTCTGTGATTAGAGCAGATCATAACAACTCTTTAGTTCTTGATTTCCTTTTTTTTTTTTTTTCTCCTCATTTCCCAATTCTGGAATTTTCCACATTCACAATGGGTTCCTCTTCTCGTTGCAAAAAGACAAAATAAAGTGAGTTGAAGCTTCTGGATGAAAGATGGATTCTTGTAATATGTCATTAAATGAGCAAGTAAAAGCGCAACATTAAGTGGCAGAAGGATGGATGGGTAGAAAGAATATCAGGGATATGAATTTCTTCTCCTTTGTTTCTGGGATCATTGTGGAGCCTGGATCTGACTCTCTCCCTGTGGAGCACTACTTTCATGTTCATCCCTTAGTTGGGGATGCCTCACCCTTACTCAAGGCAGACTAAATTAGATATAGGTGGAAGTTCTGTACTATAACATGTAAACCTGGTCTAGCAGAAGTTTCCCTGTCCATTGCAGGGGGTGTGGAACCAGGTCCCTGCCAACTGTAACCATTCTATGATTCTTTGATTCTACTTCTGTTTCATCTGTAAACCTCACTGCTGTCTAACTTACCTATCCATCAGGTTCTTTCTTACCTGTCTGATTTTTGTGAAACCTTCATGCTCATCTCATCTCTTCACCTGTCTGCTTGGTTCTCCTGGGTCATGCCACTGATAACTTCCTTAAGGGAGCTGATCCTCTGCTCAAACTACTTTGGGGGTGGTGGGGGGTGGAATCAATAGGGTAAATCGRCATATCCAAGTCTTTCATAAGTGAAAACAGCTGTTCATTCCCTCCTTGCATTCCTACATCAAGTAGATCCCAAATTAATTTTGCAGTGTTTATTTGTTTTGTTGGGTTTACTCCTGGTGGGGGCAGCATAGAGGAAGAAAGAGGACAGGGGTCTAGGGCTGTAATCATGGTTTCACTGTAGTAACTGTATTTTGTGTACCGGTTTGCATAACTTAACTAGAAAAGCTTAGAAACATGCCAAAGTGCTTCATCTGCTAACTAGACAAACTGAATAGCTGCTGATAAAGCTGTATTGGGTGACTTATTTCATTTTAAAGCAAGCCATCTAACAGGATTTACATATTCCCCTTCTGGTAGCTGAGATAATCTGACTTCTGAATGAGGGTGAGAAGCTTATGCATATGAATAAGAAACATTTGTTTATTTAAAGAATGATTGACAGAGGGTCAAAAGATAGATCTGATGTGATTTAGATCATCTGTTGTTTTCCAACATCATCTAAAGAGACCTCTCAGATTGTCCCAAAGTCTGCAACACCAAAGCTGTAAGGACCCTAGATTTGATAATAAAAAGATTGCAGCAGCATGAAGTAGTAACATTTATTTGCATCTTTAGAAGCCTAGAAACACTTAATAATTGTTATGACAACCTTTCATAGAACCTTTCTRACCAAAGTTAGGAAGGGATGTGATTATGTGTGCATGTGTAGACAGCATAGATGTACAAACATCCCACCAAAAAAAACCTCTTGGTTAATATCATGAACAGTAAAAGAGAATGGGAGTTTTTACAATGACCAGCAGTTTTGCTGCCTCAATAATTTTTTTTTTCTTTCAAGTTACACAGAAAGATCCCCAGAGCAAGCTCAAGACCTCTTTCACCAACACAGAGAAATTAAATTTTGCAGCTCCATAGGTGAGAATCTGAGAATGGCTGAGCAGGAAGACAAAGCCACAGGGAAACTGTGGTGAGGTCAGCTGCTTGCTCTTGCTCCTGCTGTCTGGCAGATGGGAAAATGTGAGGAACAACTGCTCCCACACCAGCAGCTGCCACCATTGCCTGCCCACTTTCCAGAACTCTGGCATAGATAAATCTTGTACTGGGGTCATGGACATCATTCATATATCCATTTTGACTATGCCAACAGCCTCTTTTTTTTCCTATGCATTTGCATTAYGTATCTGTTCTCTGCACAGGATTCTAACTCTGACGTGCATGCTCTTAAAAAGAACTGTGTTGGATCATGCTATCATGAAGTACTGTACCAGCTGTGTTCTTTAAGATTTTTAATACAAGACCTTTAATGCCAGTTGTCATTAACTCTAATAGCTTTCTATTAGTCTTTTCAGTTTGAATCAGCTCTGTCTTCTGTTTTTSAAGCTGAATGAAAAAGAAATTAACAAAAGGTTTTAGTTCCATTTATTTTCTGAAAAAAAAAAAWWAAAAAATCTAGAGTGAATAAAGGGACACTTCATCTTTTGCTTCAGCAAGCTGATAAATTTAAATACAGCYCCTCTCTACCAAGACCTATTCCAGCCTAAAAGCACTGAATATTTCTGTGCACCGGGGGTATGTTCTTGTGGAAATTTTGATTAGAATTTGAGTTTCTTCCATGAAATGAATTTCTTATACTTGTATTTTAGATCCTTTCCAGTAACATTTCGCATTTACCATTTCCTCAAATCCCTTTTAGCAGCTGTCATGTCCATTGCATTTTAGAACACTTTAGCCAGTGCACATGGTACTGCTGATATTAAACATTCCCAAAGACTTTTCCAATATGTAGGTACATTTCCATGATAAAGTTGTTATCTCTTTTAGTAATTTTTGGAATCTTCCCACTGAGTTTGGTCTATCAGTCATTGCTTTGCTATCTTCTCTGGCCATGTTTAACAGCACTTAGAACCATATTTAAATGTGGCTTTTTTCTAGGAAAAATCTGTTCTTCCTTGAATCTRGTTTTCATTAATAAGGCTTCAGAACAGTCACCAGGAGGTGTGTTTGATCAAAMCCCCAGCACTTTCTGCATTCTGGCTCTTAATTGCATGTATTGTTAGAAAACTATTTCATATTAATAGATTGCTTTTTCTACTTGCAGGAAAGAGGAACACCTGTTGTTTTCAAAGATTTTCCAAAAATTCTGGTTAACTGTTTCTTAAACCACCATTGTCAATTTAATATCAATTTTTTTATTGCACAGTCACTTACATTTTTACATTTTTACTTTTTAAGAAACTGTACATATATATCTACAGATATATATATGTAGATATATTTTTTAATATATATATAATATATATGATTTAACTTGTAGACCTGTTTAATTTTCCCAGAAATTCAACTTGGAATGGAGAATAAAAAAAATTATATATTCCTCACCCTGCATTTCTAAGACTGACTCACCTTTTCAAATCTTTAAAGCCAGGCATAACATTCAAAGTATTATGGAATTATTCAAAGAAAAATATATTTCTGCCATTTTTTAGCCAATTAGAGCTACTAATAAAAGAATTTAACATTTCTATTTGTTTTCAAAGAACTACTCATTAAAAATAACCTGGGCAGTCAAAATAGAAAGTTAATAATATTGAAATTATGCCATCCCATCCAGCAGTACTGGATTAATCAATCAATCAGTTATTTCTGAATGTTTATCTTCATAAGAAGTTAGATATTTCAGAATGATGGACGATGAATTTGTGGACATTTGAGTGTCTTGGAAAGAAGAAAGTGTGAGAGTTTATGAGTTTGGCAACACAGAAAAARGGAAAGGATATTTCAAAATATATTTTACATATATAAAACATAAACTTATTGGAGAATACAAAAAACATAATTTCAAGTTTACATGTCTCTAAATTTTACTGTTTCTTTTCCTCCTTTTGTTTTCCAATTGCTTTTTGCTTCCAACTCTGCACCTTTCCCCAMCCAAGCAACTGCATCCTGTATTTTTTTAGTTAGGATTAATGGTATTAGTATTCTCCAGCTGGGAGAGGTCTTCATTTTCTGTCATTCATTTGAGTCCATAATTTCTTCTGTTTTCTGTGACCTCATTATAAGTCATAACTAAATATGATATCTTTATGCTATGGCAAGAAGAGTGGAACAGGTCCCTCTGAAACAAATATTAATTTTGTTCTTTATTTCCTTTCTTCAGTATAGACAAAGTATCAGTGTCATAGTCATTATTTGGAGACATATGGTAAAATGAAAGCTAATAAAGCTTTGCCTGTAACTTCCTGGGAGGAAAAAGCTTCAGTCTTCTGGTATTYATAAATTTGCCTCTGTTGTCACATGAAGATTAGTTTTTAGATACTCAGGGATTCAGATGAAGAACTCCTAYATCAAAGTGCAGTAAGCCTGAACTATGAGCAGAATGATTCAAAATTTTTGCAGAAAAGAATATTAATTTACCATTAAATTCATATAATATTTCCAAKATAAAAATAAAATCAGAAAAACTTGAGGATGAATCATTGGTTATCCAGGAACTTAAAAGTGTGAAAAAAGTCTTGCAATCCAAATGACTACTGTTAAACTGAAAACAAGTTAGAGCAATTTTGTAGACAAAAGCAGAAAATTAACTCCTAAACAGTCATAAAACAAATCCCCAAACAACTAAGAATAGATCAAACAAATAAAAAAAAATACCTCAAAACTGAATATCTGGGGTATGCAGTTTCTATATTTTTCCTTTACCTTGGTCTGATATATAGGCAATATATTCTGCCTCTCTCAGTATAAATAACAGTTTATAATGTATTACTCTCAGCAGAGGACGTTTCAGCTGGAAAGTTAGGTACAAATAAAGAAACAACAGAAAGAGAATATGCAATTTTTTTTTCTCTTTGTTGTTGTTGTTGTTGTTGTTGTTGTTGTGTGTGTGTTTTCCTTGTGCAAAATTTTGTTATTTTACTTAGGGTGAACAAGATCAATGTCCATCATAAGCACAAACAGAAATTGTTTGACTTTCTTCAGAAAAGACACTTAAATTTTCCTTTCTACTGTCTAAGATTAGAAATATGCTTACACTTTCAAATATGTCTATGGTATTAAATGGAAAGATGATGCTAGAAAACTTAAAAGTCTAAATTATTAAAGTCTAAATTATTAAAGTTTTGAGTGATATAACAGTTTTCTTACCTTTCTCTGACAACCAAATAAAAGTTTATAGTTGAAGTAAACCACTATTAACCTAAAACAAACAAGCAAAAAGACTAACAATTTTGCTGTTAGCAACTGTAAACTTATCAACAACTATTTAAAAATATTTTTCAAGAATTTTACTCTATTTCCTGTTTTACTTTTCTGAAGACTAAATATTCACACATAGAAATGTAATTTTAATACTTGAGATAATTTRTCTAGAGAAGAGATAAACATCTGGAGTATTTTCTTGAGATGAATTCATTATTTTGAAACCAATGTTTTCCTTCTTCTGAGTCGAAAAAAYCTACTGCAGCTTTCTAAGGTTCCCAAGGTCCACAGTTCAGAGTGATCAGCAGGTCAGGTTCACCCTTGTCCCGCAGTAGGTCTCTGACTGTTCAAGTCCAGCATTTGCCAAATATGAAGTGTGTTACTGAGCAGCACTGCCACTACATCCCCATTGCCATAGTGCTCTTTATCATTGATACATAAAACAATAAAATCGTGTCCAGTGAATTAAAACTCTTTGTAACCATTGTAGTGCTTTAACCAACTGTATGAATAAGCAAACACAAAAGCTTTGCCAGACTACAKCACGAACAGTGATATAGACTACCTTTGCCAAAGCAAGCAATGACAAATTTCCTGGGACCAGCTTGCAACTGCTATGACRTGCTAGTGACAAAGTACATAAATCACAGGATCTTTTTAATGGCAATGATGGAAATCGTGCAGATGAAGGCTTTCCTTTAAAAAAAGCCACCCAGAAGACTATCTAAAAACCCTGAACCAAAAAACTACTTTCCTAAGGATGACGAAGTGCAGAAATACAGAACACACAGTAACAAAAACCACCATCAACATGAATGCTAAAAACACTTTTTGCAAATCCTTTCCCATTTAATTGTCAAAAATAGTAAGCATGGAAAAATCTTGAACATAGACACAAGTATGGTTCAGTAAAAAGAATTAATTACAGATCATCAGTAGTGTAAGTTCCTTTTTTGGGGGACCATTTGCAGCCATCAAAGCAGGACATAATATTCAGGATTTAATTTATTATGTGGTTGCAAAACCTTTAAACTCTGTTCAGCAATGACAGTCAACTTTTCTTTGCACAAACACAACCTGTGACCAGTGKTTTTTTTTTTATCAAGCAATTTGTAGGTATAAAGCTATTAGATAAAGGAACTACTTCAGTTCTTGTGGTTTATTCAGTTACTTTTATGCTCTTCATTTTGACATCAGTTAGAAGTAGTGAAAGCAGCATGTCACAGTTCAGATGACAGTTAACAATGGTAAAACAGTTAAGCTGCCTCAAGCTGACTCTTTTGAGATACAGACTGTCCTTGATGTTCATGTCTAGTGGTTTGCTACCACTGAAAAAGCTGATGGATGATATGTGGTAGCTGGAATTACAGTGCATTGAATTATTTTCCCTTGCTGTGCCTGACTGAAGAGTTTTATACTCTTGAAGTGCTACACTGAAGGGAAACATTATCAATCATTAAAAATGTCTTGCATTTTAAGATACTTACAGAGTGGAAAAACACTGGGATTGATCAAATAATTTATACTCAATCAATCATGTGAAAAATATAGTTTTTTGTTGTGTGTTTTTTTTTCTTTTCTTCCTTGTGATGTGTCCATAAAAAGGCTGTAAATTATTTGAAAGTGTATGTAAGTATCATGGATAAATATTTGCTCAAATCTCTCTGGAATATAAGTCACACTATTTTGCAAGTGTTCAGTGTACACTCTGCTAAATGAAAATTTTGCTAGTATCTCAGTAAATGATCACAAGCCAGGTTCTTTTTCTACTCTTCAGCTGAAGGAATGTGTTACTTTTAAGGGAATGGGAAACTTGCAGATACTGAGATTTTCAGTCAGTTATTTCCTAAGTAATTTATTGTTTCCTTTGTAATATTTGCTGCTGAGATTGCTATCTCAGAATTTGAGATGAATTTAGGTTTTGTCTGTTTTTGAAAAAAAAAAAAAGAAACATGAAACAGAGATTTTTGAAGTTTTGAAAGAGAAATTAAAACACTCATAATAATTACAGTTTAAAGATTAATCTCTTGAATTCTGAAGCACACTTRTATTTGAAAATAGGAGATTGTTCTATCTGAGCAGATAGAATCATACAGTTTAAAAAGTCTACGACTTTTTCAGAAAAACAAGGTCTTTCTTTTTTCCACTGCACTTGATACTGTGTGAAACAGCTCTTTTAAACACTTGAACTGTTGAGCAGAAGTTTAAATTTGCCACCTTTTTGTTAGAGAAAATGGACCACAACTGAAATATATCACCAAATGCAGTTGTGATTTATCTTTGTTCAAGAGCAGTGTTATGTTTGTAACAAGATATTGCACTCACTAGCTACAGTCACTGTTTTGCTGTAAGGAAAGAAGAAGAGTGACCTAGGTCTATGAATTGATACAATGGGCAAAACATTGTCCAATATCACTAGGGCTCAATGTACAGAATTAGAGGCTCTAAGTCCATTGARCTGCAGCATCATGTCTGAAAATGTTCATAGGTCTCTTTCTATTCCCTTGAGAAAAAGCCCAAAAATTGGCTTAAGTGGGCCAAACTTAAACCAGTAGGAGTTCTATTAACATTTTGAACAAGGGGTCACTAATTAAATCAGTGAGAGTTTATAGGCTTCCCACAGTCGTCTAACACAGGAAGAGGCATAAAGAAGAAAAAATGCTTCAAATGCAGATGTGTCGTACATTTGTAYTATCAGTCCGAAATGGCATTTGTAGTTTTTGAGACTGATTTTATCCTACAAATGCACTTAGTATTAGCCGACATAAAAGCACTGAAAAGGTTACCAAAGCCAAAATACATCTTGCACAAATCAAAAACAAAGAACTAAAACCACTTATTTCAAATCAGCATTTGAGAATGCATTTTTCCAGTTTTACATAACCATCTAAAAAACATTTTTTGTAGTCTTAGTTAAATAGGATACTAAATGCCAACACAAAAGTCAATTACTGGTTTTAAAATATCATTAAAAATCCAATTCTTGAACATTATGCTTACACAGTGGCAGAGAGACAGGTGGATGGCAAATATGGAAACTTATAGCTCAATATACCTTGCCATGTAATTGTAAAGTCACAGGAAAAGAAAGAATATTTTTTAAGCAGTTATACCAGATGTTGCTTTGATGTAGGATTTCTCTGCATACYGAAGTAAAGTGTGCTTTGGGATGTTTGTTAAGGTCCTTGGTCAATTCTTAAGGCATGGATTTAAAGAATAGTGGGAGGATTAGGAGTGCTTTTCCTAAGAAATAAAAATTCATTTTTCTGAATCCATTTGTGCTTTTTTTGTGCTTTTTTTTGCTACAGTCTTAAGCCCTGAATTTGAGCTTCTTAAGATGTTTTTTAGCTTAACACTTTTGCTACTATATAGGGCTCTTTGTTCCTTTATGTCATCCAGTATCAAAACTAATCATAGGGGAAAGAAATCTGGAGAAGGACGAAAGAAGTTGTTATTTATTTGGCAGTCTCATTATGTAGTGAGTATTTTCCACTGAAGGAAGAAAAAACTAGAGGAGCTGATGCTTCTGAGGGAAACACCAGATGCCTCTTCAAATTCTTTCATACATATTGATTGAGCCGACAGCACTCACAGAGTGGTCTACAAGCTGGATGTAGATTTCTCACACGGGGACTGCCATTTTTTCCCCTATGCTTTCAGAAAGTTTAAATAATAAACTTAAAATCATCAGCAATATTTACCACTGTCAACATGGAATGCACCAAAATGCACCAGATTTACCCAAAACACCAAAATCTCATCTGGATTTTAAACAAATGTTCCAGTTTCCACAAAGTTTTCCCAAAAGAATAAAATAGATACAAGAAAAAAGTGCTAAATGGTAGACATACTACTCTACTGGAACATGTTTCCTTTGTGCCAGGTTTATATTTTCTAAAAAATAATAAGTTTATATTTCTGGGATATGTATATATTTTTAGCATAATAAAATATTTTTGCATGACTTGACTATACACAAACTTCTAAGAGAACATTGTCTCTTTTAGAAATTACTGTTCACCTCAATTTTGCAGTTGTGAATCTTAGGTATCCTTGTACAAAAATATTCATYTATAGTGATAAAAATAACATTAAGGTTGTAGATGCTAGTAAATTTTGTGCTTTTAATGATAAAGTGTATTATTTAAATTATRTTACTTTATTTGCAGTGCTGATCCTCTTCTGTGAATTACCTACTTTAATACATAAAATGATTTAAAACTTTGAAGTGGATATGTAATGGTTAATTGTATAGGGAATCTAAATTAAAAAAAAAATCACTTCCAAAGTATTTAATTATTAMAATCCAATTAATTTTGATAGAAATCAGCTGTGCAAAGGACTTCTGAAAAAACTGGGTTTTTTTTTTCCTTTTTATTCAAATATTTTAAAATAAATAAAGGCATTGATAATAATCCACAATATTTTTTTCAGTGTTCATAAACAAGTCACCTTCTTCTCACCTATTCTTGTCTAGTGACAAAATGGCTATAGTGTGTGCATCAATACAATAAAGGAGTACCAGAGGAAGAAATTGGTCTGTAAATCTCATTAATTCGGTGATTAGCACAAAGAGAAATTATCCACGTGCTGAAGCACAACATTATTCTCTTATAGAAGGACAGGAAGGGTGAACTGCTGTTTGGTATGCAGTATATTAAATCCATTTCAGTAAACCAAGTGTGTAACATTACTCAAAAATTCTTTTGTGGAAAAGAGCTAGAGTATGCTGACACTACTCAGCTTTTATCTTGTTCAGCTCACAGACTGACACATAAAGAACTCCATCTTCCATCTCTTCGTTATATCAAAAAAAAAAGTTATTATTCCAGCAATAGCAATAAGTTCAAGCTTTTCTTGCAAGATATAATTTGAAATGGGCAAATATCTATTGTATCAGAAAAATATCAGTAAGTCCARTAGTCACAAACCTCCTTTGAATTGTTTCTAGAGCATTTATTAGAAAAGAGTAAGAATGTTAGAGGTATGAATCCTTGAAAATAACAGCTTAAATCAAAATGAAGATAGGCAGTCCTAATTGCCAGCATTTTGATGCTGGTATTAAAATAACATTAAAGGGTTTTTGTCTCACATTTTGTTTATATAAACTTCTGCAATTTCAAAGAACYTTGAGCCAGTCTTCCAAGGAATACATAAACCTCAGCAAAATGTTTCCTGCAGTGCTGTAGAGCTAATCATCTGGTGGCCTAGGAAGAGTATTTGGTTGGTCTATTCACAGGATGTCAACAGAGCTGCTCTCAAATCTATTATTTTTGTAATAGAGCAAGAAGATGAGAATTTATTAAGAAAAGAAAATGCTCATGGTGTCCTGGGTTGTAGTATAAAATATGCAAAAGTATTCTATCACCATCTTCACAAACTGTTGAATCCAACT